>CM067376.1:201229487-201380382 GCA_034510155.1 Eucriotettix oculatus | reverse complement strand
CCGAAAATTCAAGTTCTCTAAAACCTCACAAGGTGGTCTACCATCTATGAACCTCAGGTAAGTCATCTTCTTTCTATCTCTCTGTCCTTTTCCCCATTAATTTGTTTTAATAAACATGACAATGTCATTTCCTATCTCATATATATATATATAACTAACCTGTCTGTCCTCCCACACTATCTAAAAAATAAACTGCACACTCTGCCCAGCCTTTTACATCGGTCAGACAAAGAGACCCCTCCCCCAGAACGGATATTGCCAACCACCGTAGCACAGTAAAAACTCCTCAAAACCCAATTCCCCATAGCCGCCCATGCCCATAGCACACAACACCAACAACTTCAACCAGTGCTTCACACTGACCCCCCTCAAAGCCCTACCTCCCGACTCATCAGAAGCTGAACTCCATCTGTGGGAACTTTCATTCCAGCATGTCCTACAGTCTAGACAAAGCCCTGGACTCAATATCCTATAACTCTTCTATCTCCAACCTCCCCCCCCCCCCCTCCAAAGCACGAGTCCATTGGAATTTGTACATACAATAAATACCTTCTGTGTGTGTGTATACCTTGCCTTTTGTTTGAATGGTGGTTGTATGTATGTATGTATGAGAGTGTGTATCAATATTTAAATATTGACACCTCTAAGGGTGGATGTGTTTGAATGAATGTGTGTCAAGATGGGGGTGTTAGTATGCATCTCCCCAACCCCCATCCAGTCCTTGCCTCTTCCCAGACCCTTATTGAGAGAGAAAGTTGGTGACCTGGTGGGGTCAATTGTTTACGACCTAAGTTAGCAGAGCAGCAAATTTTGGCTGCTCAGTCGTCGGCTAGCCGATCACTGGAAATGTCTTCCTAACTTTCTGATGAAGGGGGCGGTGCCTCCGAAAATTCAAGTTCTCTAAACCTCACAAGGTTTCTACCATCTATGAACCTCAGGTAAGTCATCTTGTTTCTATCTCTCTGTCCTTCCCCCATTAATTTGTTTTATAAACATGACATGTCATTTCCTATCTCATATATATATATATATATATATATAATAAGGACAGAAAGAGAGACAGGAAAGTTCGTGAACATACCTGAGGTTCACAGATAGCAGTCGCCATGTAGGTTTGAAGTTCTTAAAATTTCGGAGGCACTGCTCTTCATCAGTTTGTTTTTGTAAATATTACATCATCTGCAATCTAAAAAATTAAAATTAAATTAATAAGACTATTTAAAAGTTTTATCACAGCCATGCTTTGAGTGCAAGAGATATAATAATTGTGAAAATAATTTATTAGATAATGATCTTCGACCTGGTGGGGTCAATTGTTTACGACCTAAGTTAGCAGAGCAGCAAATTTTGGCTGCTCAGTCGTCGGCTAGCCGATCACTGGAAATGTCTTCCTAACTTTCTGATGAAGGGGGCGGTGCCTCCGAAAATTCAAGTTCTCTAAACCTCACAAGGTGTCTACCATCTATGAACCTCAGGTAAGTCATCTTCTTTCTATCTCTCTGTCCTTTCCCCATTAATTATATATATATATATATAAATTAATGAAACCTTTGTAACGTGATGAAGTCACACGCATTGGATATTTGGATAGTCTCTGCAGCTACAGCGGAGGCTCTGTGACGATCCGGGTTTGAGTCCCAGCGGCGCCGAATATTTTCAGTCTTTCCTCCTTCTTCCTTTCTTCTCTACGCATGACATATGTCTTTCCCTGAGCATAATTCTATGGCAAACATATGTTTCAAAGCATATTTCCTATCTTTCTCCCTCACTTACTTACTATCCTATCATATCCTATATATATATATATATATATATATATATATATATATATATATATATATGGGATAAGTGACGAAGTCACGCATTTGATAATTGGATAGAAAGAAAGATAGAAATATTGGGAGAAAGGCAGGAAATTCGCTCATTAAATCATATGTACGGCATGGAATCATGCACAAGGAAATACATATGTCAAGCGTAGAAGAGAATGGAAGAAGGAAGAAAGACTGAAAAAATTCGATGTGGCCAGGACTCGAACCTGGGTGCACGAAACAACAGTGCATCACCCCTAGAGCCGGGGCGTGCGTCTATCCACTCCGCCACCACATCGAGTACGACCAACCGAGCATTTTCAGTCTATATATCTTAGGTTTTCAAGTTAGGATGGATAGAGAAGAGGGATGGAAGAATTAGGAGCATCCGTTAGGATAAATTAAATATATATATATGGGATAAGTGACGAAGTCACGCATTTGATAATTGGATAGAAAGAAAGATAGAAATATTGGGAGAAAGGCAGGAAATTCGCTCATTAAATCATATGTACGGCATGGAATCATGCACAAGGAAATACATATGTCAAGCGTAGAAGAGAATGGAAGAAGGAAGAAAGACTGAAAGAATTTGTTGTTGCCAGGGCTCGAACGTGGGTGCACAAAACAACAGTGCATCACCCCTAGAGCCGGGGCGTGCGTCTATCCACTCCGCCACCACACACACACATCACACATATATATCTATATATATATATATATATTTATATATATATATATATATATATATATATAAATTAATGAAATGTTTGAAATGTGATGAAATCACACACCACACACATTGGATAGTGAGTAAGGATAGAAATGAGGGACAAAGATAGAACATTAATTGTAAGTCATACGCTCAGTATAGGATTATGCATATGTTAAGCATAGAGATGGTTGAGGAATGGAAGAGAAAAGAAACACTGAAAATATGTGGCACCACCAGGATTCAAACCTGGATCATCACATAAGCCTTTTGTATTTCTATACTTGTAAAATTAATATACTACTGTATTAGTTAGAAAAACTCTCAAATAAACCAGGAAAATATTAAGTAATATGAAGCAAGTAACCTGTTGGGTGGAGTATAGAAGTAATTGGCAACTGGAAACGCAGGTCCCAACAAATATGAAAACCACTAGTAGTACCAAGGGTCAACCAACTTTGCCTCGAGTCCAGACAGAAGGATGTGATAAGACCTGTGCCAAAAAACAATTATTAATTGATTATGATACTAACAATCCTTATTTATGTCAGATGTAATTATAACATAATACAATAAAATTTAGGCAGACAGTAAAACCAAGTAAGTTTAATTTGTAGTTCACCATGTTTGAGGTCATTGTCCAGTTTCCAAGCAGTTCCAGGTGCTCGTAGATCCCAACCCACAATTGAGCCATACATTGTAGCATACACTAATACTGATTGTGAACCTAAACAAAAAGTTAGACATACAAAATATAAAAACAAAATTACTTTTCATAGCGGACTGACATCAAATAATTTAGTTCTGAATGCTTTAATCAGTGATATATGTTATGTCCCTCAAATTAAAAATTCACAGCAACAGAAAAGCTTTGATTAAATGAAGTTAAATGTAGCACAGTTAAAGAACTTACCAGAGTCAAAATAATTCATATCCACAGCACATCCATCATCTTGTAAATCTAACTGCCTAGATTGTTGGACAGACATTTTGTTACTATTTGCTTCTATCCTGTAAAAATGTGATGCATTCATGGTGTATGTTCCATAATTACTACAAAGATCCCATGTTCATATGCATAAAGATTATTTTTTTAAATAAATAAAGATGATTAAATTTGACAACAATTATTAAAAAAAACTATCTTTGTTTAGTTTTAAAGTAAACAAAATTCATCATTAAACTAACATTTTCCTTTAATTTCACATTTCAAATGGAGTAATGAAGCATACTTTAATTAATAATTTCAAATTAGATCATATATAACCTATATAAATTGGCATGAGTATTGTAAATAGTCCAAAGTTGATAAAATTTTGAATATTTCTAACCTGAGAACAAACACTGTTCCACTTTGGGAAGCTGAGGCAAGAGACTGGTTACTTTCACATACAGTTAAGCCAACAAGAGGGCCAGCTTGTTGATTATGAACTTGCCGAGATCTGTTTGCGATGTTACGACCTTCCATTTTACCACAGTCCCAAATTCTGATACAGCCATCTGCTGAGCAACTAGCAAATAGTGGTGTCTCTGGAATAGGAACCATTCTAAAGAAAAAGAAATTAATTATATAGTTTAAGAATTTTTAAAGACAGAAGTAATATTATTAATTCCACTATCATATATGTAAGGAAAAATAAGAATGTAAATTAGATGATTTTACACATGAGAAATAGGTTATATCGGTCAAGGATTTGATACTCTAACATTCCATGTCATGTTTCATAATGAAAAGACCTAAACAGGATTATTCCCCAAGTAACTTAATTTTAAATATTAATAAGAAATTTCAAATGTTGATAGAGTTTAATTCTAATAAATAAATATGAATTTATGTTTTTAAACAATTAGCCAGGACTTAAGTAGTAAATGCAGTAATAAATAAATTATAATTTTATACAGTATAAGTTTATTTTTATAAAATTTATTTATTGTTATTTGAAGATTTAATTATTTTAAATAATTAGTGCTCAATAGAAATGTAAAAATAACCTGTTAATTGCTCCCCTATGTTCATGAAGATGTGCAACTAGTGCACCACGTAACCTCCAGCCTGGGGTTAAAATAGGCGGTTCCCATGCTTCATTTTCAACTGCCTGTTCCTGGCTCTGCAAAGCTGCTAAATGTAGTTCTTGTCTACGATAAGCTAAGAGCTGTAGTTCCAAACGACATGGAGCACACCTATCTGTAATAATATCAACACTATATTAATTCAACATTAGGAAAATTAAGAACAAATTTCCATTTGTTTGTATCATTTGCTAGTTCACTAGCTAGTTCAATGAGATCAAAATCACTGTTACAGCATTTTATAATAATACCATAAGGTATTTTGGTCTACATTCAATATATAATGTTATCAATTATTATAATAATCACTTTTAAACCTTATCTCTAATTAGTGCAGAATAAATTTATCAAAACTAAAGATCAAAGGCTTTCCCAGTGATTTAAATTAAGAAACATTTCTCGAGTTTCCACCTGGGTAATGTCTTCCAGGTTGAAGATGATAACAGTAATAGTTGTAAAAACATCACTGTTCAGCAACATTACTCAGGTGGAAACCTGAGAAGTGTTTCTTCATCTACCAATAGTTTGTAATTAAATTTAGTACAGTATTTTAATGTCAAGTTATTATTGAACATAAACATCCAAAAAATAATTAGAAAGTTGCAGTATTTCTAATACTAGGAGAACAAGTAAAATGTAGTTTTTATACTTCCTAAACTTGATTTCTTATCACACTATTATTTAATATTCACAGACACAAATACTAATACACAGAAAATGTTGATGAAAGTACCTGAGAAACTTACACTGAATATATGAACGTTCATGGAGACTATGATCATTGTCCAAACTTCTATGAGGTGAAGAATGAACTTCACTAATTAAAACTCCAGATGGTGGAGAACTGATAAACAAAAAAGCATGTCAGAACAGAAATATTATTAAAGCATTGTGTACACTTCATACTGTACATTTAATTTCACCATTATGATTTCCATTTCATAACTATCATCTAAACAGTTAAGCATAAAATCTGCCATTTAAACTCACATTGAGCATGATTATATTTATACAATGAATACATATGTAAATGAATAGTACAATGAATTTATATTGCTTGTTTAGTAATTTTATTTTCCTATATAAGCTAAGATATCATTGTTTTAAATTGAAGATCATTAGAAGTACTCACATATTGTCACCATCTGAATATCTTGGAGGACTCTGCAAGTCTGAAGTTCCAAACATAGTCTGCCATTCTTCATTCATTGTAGTTATATGTGAATCAATTATAGGAGGTTTCCGAATAGATTGCTTCTTTCTAAATATCACACACAATGTGACACAATCAAAATTGTTAAAACTTATTTTGCCTAAAATTATTACATACATAGAAAATGTAAACCAAATCATATCCATTAAATGTTTAATGTTAGAAGGTTAACTTTGAAAGTATATTGGTAGTCAATGTAAGTGGATTTTGACAATTAAAATATGTAAAAATAATTTAATTTCAACAAAGATTACCCAGGAAAAAGGCAACAGGCTGCTTCCATACGAGCCCAACAGGTAGCATACTCATGGAAGCTTAAGAACCCTCCCTTGGTCACAGAAGGGACATCCTATGTGTTAAATATGCATTGAAAGCATTACTCTCTCCCAACCCAATAATTATAATTGTAATCCTCCCCAGGCATCAATCCTGCAACAAGTATTCAACTAGATACATCCCTTTTTGTACAAGACTCAGGAAAATTTGCAATCAAATAGAGTATGCTCTGGCAGAGATTAAACCAATACAAAACTGTAAAGACCCTTCGTGGAAAACGTTCCCAAAAACCACACCACAGATACAACAAATGCATTTAATGAATTATGGACAAAAGCCAAAAAAAACCTAACACAAATACGGAATATAACATGGAAGTCACATAAAATCAGCAAAATCCATCATGAAACAAACGACTTCTACGCAATAAAACACAACAAAAAAGTCAAACAAAGAGATCAAATGATCCTATCGAGAGTAAGAACTGGACACACAAAGTTTACACATCTCTACATTATAACAAAAGATCCCCCATCGATTTGTGATCAGTGCAATATACAGATCACAGTTGAACACCTGTTGAAGTACTAACCAAAATTTGAAGAAGAGAGGAAAGAAATTTTAAAAGAAAATGATCTTAACCAGCTTACAAAAGGAAAAAAGACACACAAAAACTTAATAAAATTCTTTAAAAAAAAGATTTATACCATAAAATGTAAACTTTTAGTATATATTCCTTTAGGTACATTTAAGGCTATCACTGAAAATATAAATGTTATGTAAAAGGGTACAAAGTTGTTAATTTAAAGTCCAAAAATGTAACAGATATTGTATTTTCGTATAAGTCACTAATGACTTTTTTGTTTATGTGACTATAAATAAATTAATAATAATAAAAAAAGGTAAAATTAATTCATTCAGTCAAAAGATAATGTCACTATTATCAAAGATGAGAACAATAAATTATAAACCTTTCATTTTAAACTTACTGCATGTAGATTGTAAAATTTATGGACTGAAGAAAAATATAGAAATGCTCAAAACAATAACAGTATATTATATTAACCAGAGCTTCAAATATCTAAATTATTAAAATTATAGCAAACAAGTATGGAATAGATCAAAATTGATGAGGCTAATACAAGAACACAAATCACAACTTTGAAGAATAAAAATGAATACATACAGGAAGTGACTAAAGCACAAGGGAAATGGTAAATAAATTAGACTGAAAAAAATATGAAGGAAAATGATTATTGAACAACAAAATATACCTAAAAAAGTAAAAATAGTAAAAGAATGCATGAACTTTTCATGCAAACAAGTAATTAAGGGTGTTGAATGAAGGGGTATTCACAGAGGTTGGCTCATCAAAGAATAAGATATAAATGCTGCAAAATATTAGTCAAATGTTTGATAATCACGAAGATGGTTAATTAATTACCGAAAGTTTAATTTTCCAGAACATGTACTCATATTTTGACATTGTCTGCACTAACTACTGAAATACTTCTAATACATATATTTTGTTGGTTTGCTTATATATTTTAACTACTACAGTGATTTGTTTTACCTAGCAATTCCTGTTAATGAAACATCATTTTTGCTAATGAGTTCAGGCCTTAATTGTAGAGTATGACAAAGATATGGTGTCTTCAGGCTATTCAAATTAATCTGAAAGAAATTATGCAAGTATTTTAATATTGGAAACTATAAATAAATTTTAAAAATAAGCTACAAATTGAGAAAAATATTAAAATATTACCTTTCCTTCAGATGCTTTCTGTTCGGCCAATCTTGCATCTGCGGTATTTCGATGCTTATGAATTTTAAACAAATGTTGTGACATAGCATACAACTGTTCTTCTACTGCTTCATCCATTCCTTCCGAAATAAGTCGACGAAATAACTGGAATTCACATTTATTAATTACAAAGAAATAAATCACAGAAAATGTGTGCTGCTTAATACAAAATATCAGGGAAATATACACAAGTGAATGACATTACAGCCAAGTCATAGACCGAAAGGAACCTTTCTTCAAACATGCTATAACAATATTTAACTGATTTAAATGTAATGTGTGTGTATGTGGTATTTTAATTTTTACCTGGAATAATGATATATTTTATTATTAAATTTCCAGTCGCATGTAGCCTTTCTGTCCTCCTGTCTAGAGGTAAGACAAAAATACAGTCTGTCGCCCATGCCGTTTAACGTATATATAGAACAGGTGATGAAGAAAGTTAAAAAAGAATATGGAAAAGGAACCAAACTCCAAAAATCGGAGAACTGCAATTTTTGATCAGATTTACATAAGGGGGCATTTGATTGTTCACAGTGACAATTCTGAAATGAGCTTGTCTAGAATTTGAAAAACAATTGCCTGCTATGATTAAACTCATTCAAATTGAATAATTGTTGATGTTGTTGTTGTATTCAGTCATCAGACTGGTCTGATGCAACCCTCCATGCTAACCTATTTTGCACAAGCCTTTTCATTTCCTCATAACTAACACACCTAACATCCTCCCTAATCTCCTTAGCGTATTCTATCCTTGGCCTCCCTCTTCTGTTCTTACCCCACACACTTCCCTCTAGTGCTAATTTTACAAGACCCTCATGCCTTAAAACATGGCCTATTAATCTATCCCTTCTCTTGGTCAACGTCCCCAATATTGTTCGCTTTTCCCCTATTCTGTTCAGAACTTCCTCGTTACTTACTCTATCTGCCCATCTGATTTTCAGCATTCTCCCATAGCACCACTTTTCAAAAGCTTCTATTCTTTTCCTTTCCAGAGCTCCTATCGTCCACATTTCACACCCATATAATGCCACACTCCATATGAACATTTTTAGCAACAATTTCCTAATATTCACACTTATATTACCCATAAGTAAATTACTCTTTTTCGCAAAACCCTGCCTTGCCAGTGCTATCCTATTATTTAAAATTGAAATATCAACGCAAAGAAGTATTAGGTAAGTGTTGTACTGTCTATAGAGCTACATTTGAAAGTTTGTAGTAGTATGAACTACAATTTACTCTGAGACTATTGTTTACTGTGCCTAATAAAGGAATAGTGTGTAGTGTACTGATTTATTACTATGGAATGTATCACTATGGACATCTAACCCTTATGAACAGGGGAGACTGAAAATGACTAATATAATCTCTCTGCATGGATCTCACTAAACCAGAAGTGATCTCACTTTTAATGTTAAAATTATTTTTAAAATCATACAATAGTTACTAATAAAACATTTCAGAAAAATCTTTCATAGAAATTATTTTCTACCTTAATTTTAGTTGCCTATTATATGTTTTGAAAATTTACTAACCATTTTTTTCTTAATAATCTCCTATAAATTGCTATCTGAAACCTAGGGTTTTCTTTTGAACAAATTGTAATTATGCTACATTCAGAGAATAATTAAATTTGCAAATATATAAAAATGTTTGTTACATAGGAGGGGGCATGGTACCAGAAGTGTGACTTAAGTAAAGCATGGAAAGAAGATTGGAATACACTCCTTTAGCATCAAAGATTACCATCAGCCGCTTTCTTGAATTGACAAAATGCTTCCATACTTCTCTTTCAGGATCTTTCCGACCAAATGCAGGTGCTATATGTCAAAATTGGCCATATGGCAAATGTATATATATTCTTTATAGAATTACCCACCATTTCACTTTAGAGTTTTATATTTGTGGATGCTGATGTTATTGTCATTGGTTTGCCACATAATCATTTAATAATGAAAAACATGTAATCTCAACAAACTTTCTTTATTCAATGTGACACCAGCACCACGCAAAAAAAACTATAATATAAATTTCTCTCCAATTTTTAAATGAGTCAGATTAATCCATTGTCCCTACTAACTATATCGCTTATAATTCTGAGATTAAGTTATTCTTAACCTTCATTATTTTCTTAGGCAATGCCTACTAAAACACCAGTGAGTTAACTGGCTCATAGTTACAAATTATTGTAGATATACATTACAAAAACATTTTATTTATTTGTCAATTAAAAGGGGCAAAATTATTGATAATATTCATAGACAGTGTAACTCTCTAAAATACTACAAAAAACCTACAAGTTTTTAAAAAACAAAATACTTACTGAGCATAATAGGTACAAAATTTCACTCAATTAAAAAAAGGTAGCAATTTTTTATAAATTTTCTACATGCCCCATAAGGTGCACAGGCTCAAAATAATTAATTTGGAAAGCTATTTCTTAATAAAAATTACAATCTTAAAATGATACATTGAAACTTTGTTTACCTGACTTACATTTTTCAGACAAGAATGAGGCTCAGTGTATTGTGGTACATGGCCAGCACGTACTAATCCACGCATAGCGTGGCGCTCATGAAAGGTATCTCTTAACAATTCAAATTCAGGACAGCGTAAAACACTGTCATACACACTTCGAGGAATGGGATTTTTTAATGCATTTAGGAGCAGTACCTGTGAACATAAATATTTTGCAATTTAATCTGTATGAAATGAAATATGTAGAGTAAATAATAATGTAAATCAGAATCAATTTTCTTTTGACTTGACATTATACAGGTTCTTAATTAAATTGATACAATAGGAATTGGAAATGTCAATATCTTAAGATAACATAAAAATAGACTATGGTTTATAATTAATGCTGTAATTATACAACTATGATATTACAGAGAAGTGCAAGTTTAATAATGTTATTTCTTGAGAATTTAATGTTTATTCCATCCAAATATACATTACTATATTATAAACAGTCAATATGCAATATGTTCCTTAGTTATGGGTTAACATTTTAATTAGGTGATACCCTTGCAGTACAGCATAAAGTCTGTGAAGCATACTCATAACTATTAAATTTTCTTACATACACACATCCTATGATAATTTATCTATTTGAATCCTCCAAAAAATTTGTCGAATTAAGAAACTGCACATCTCGGAAGATTACAGATTTTATATCCAGCCTTTGAACTAATCTTAATATTTGTTTTAAATGTATTAAGATTCAATTTATTTTCCGTCAAGTATTTAGTAATAGTGATAATCAATTTTGGGTGTTCTCATGTAGTCGGTCTCGATTACAGTGCCATGTGAGTACAGTTGTTTCATCAGTAATAGAAAACTTTTATTATTCTTATTCTATAAGAAACTAGATCATAAATTGCAGAAGTCCCGATGTGGAGCCATGCAGAACACCTTGGGTTATTTTGACTTTTTCTCATTTGATGAATCTGGCAACTCCACTGTTATATGCTTCTAGAATGCAACACAGAATGGAATTATTAACTAGGTGAAATTGCCTCGACAAATCCATGGATTTTCTCATTGTATGACTGCCACTACCTAACCAGTGTATGAACAAATTGAAAAGAATCAATTATGGATAGTCCTAATCTACTTAGTACATTCCATCATTGGCCTCCCTCTTCTGTTCTTACCCCACACACTTCCATCTAATGCTAATTTAACAAGACCATCATGGTTTAAAATGTGGCCTATTAATCTATCCATTCTCTTGATCAATGTCCTCCATATTGTTCGCCCTTCCCTTATTCTGTTTATAACTTTCTTGTTTGTGATTCTATCCACCCATCTGATTTTCAGCATTCTCCTATAGTGTCCTAAACTTTAGTATTTTAAAAATTTTGGTAGGTTATTTGTTATTTTCCATGTTTCCCTGCTTATATTATTAGAATTATCTACTTTATTTTTATAATAATCCCATTTTCATTTATGAAATCTTTAGTGTGTATGGATGTATCTATATTAATTTTTTCCTCCAATGTTTGATATGTAAAGATTTCTAACCCAGTAAGCTTGCAAATTTGATAGAAATCATTTGTAATAAATTAAGGTGGCAATTGCCATTTTATTTAATCTGGTTGAGTGTTATGTTCTGGATATTGCTAAGTAGGCATTTATAAAGGCTACATGATGATGGAAGAAAAGATTTTATACAATAATTTAATCATAACTGCCTCATTAAAAGCTCTACATACCTCCTTATCTGCTTGAATGACAGGATGTTTTAAGTATGGCTGGATAACAGCCATTACTTTGCATTGAACATCAACAAGATTCAGAGTACGAGCAATAGCACTCAGAAAACCAACAATGGCCTATATAGAGAAATAAATACATCTTATATAAGTCATTATAACAAATAAATTGAATTAGTTTACTTTAAAATAATGAAATAATGCATTGAAATTGTGTGTTCACCATTTTGTATCTCATTAAGTCTCTGTAACTTATTTTCGTACATTACCACAAACTTATTTTCCTAATTATATATTTAATCATTTGTTAATTAAAAGTTGCTAAGGAACTTAATTCATTGGATGGAAGGCATTTTAAAACTTCCCTACCCCTCCCAATCATCTTTATGAATTATTTTACCCATTCTGCTTCATCTGCCTCTCTTGGGGAATTTCATGCCTAAAAACTTTAGGAGGAGCCAATATTTGTTAGTAAATAGATTTTAGGATATTCTCCAAAACATATAAAAGCATATATTACTTGTTCACCAGTATCTGGTAACAAAAATTACTAGGTATTATGATTTTCTTATAAGGAAACAAGTCTAAAATTGTCTGCTTAATTAATACCAACAAGTCTATACAGTTATGTACTACTGGGGACATAAATATAACTGAGTCAATTTTGTTTGTAGCTGTAATATATGTATATAATTATGAAATCTTTAGTGTGTATGGATTATCTTTATCAAAGATATCTGTCTCAGAGAGTCAATATCTGTTGATTATTAAAATAAAGCATTTCATAAAAATGAGTAATGTTTCTGAAAGTAAAATAAAGAAAGTACCCAGGACTCAGGCACAGCCCCCCCCCTCCCCCCCTTGCAGGTGGCAGAACGCGGCACAATGGCCCAGGGTAGTAGTAAGCAGTGATGGCCCTCCACCCTTTCCCCCTCCACATGACCACCCGTACTGCATGTGATTGGTGGGTAGAACTTACCAGAAACATATAAAAGACTGACCTAATTTGGAATTGGCACTTCACCAGATGGTGGTAATGACAGCTGCTGAAACGTCGTGGAACTACTGTTTTTTCACCCGGTTGGAAGCCCGAGAAAACTTTGTATAAAATATTACAATTGGTAATAAGGAAAAGATGGGAAAATGTCATTAATCTTTGGAAATGTTTGATATTTTAACTAATGGACAGAATTATAGAAATCATATATAGAGCCATTTGAGTCGCTTACTAATTGCAATGATATTCCAGATGTTGCTTGCATTCAAGTGTGAAAAAGCTTATAATCTGGTCCATGATTTATGCAGCCAGAGACTAAAACTTTTTAATTTTTCTGTATCAATTTATTTCAGACATATGTATTAATTGAAAATAATTAACAAGAACACAAATATTTATCGCAGTTTGTGGTAGGATTAAAGAAAATGTCAATATGCTGTGAATATGTTGGACCAAATTTAAATGACTATTAAAGAAATCACCTGGTATATTGAATATGAAATAAAGCTACCAAATGACAATTATTGGAAGAAAATAAGTTTACGTTAGATAATGTGGTAACCATTCATATAGTCATCGACACAGTAGAGAGAAATTTGTCTTTCATAATGCATATGAGTGGCAGTTATAGAAACTTCATTGCGAATTGTAAAAGAAAGCAGATATGGAGCTGCTCACTAATACACATCAAAGATTTCATAATTACATACATAAATTACAGTAACCAAGATAGAACTTGTGATAAAGTGAAAATCATAACAATCCTCTTGATTGCTATTACAATGAAATTTTTTGAAAAATAATTTTTCACTGTTATGTTGTATTATCACAGTCTAAATTAAAATAAGTATAAGAGTGCAATGAAAAAAAACAGTCTTGCATTTTTAAATATTTAATTTTAAGAGCATCTAGTAATTACAAACAACAACACAACATGTACTATTTATTTTTTTACCTGACGAATCCATAAATTTGGGTGTACTAGAAAACATGTGGTTTCTTTCAATAGCTCGTAAAGAGCTGGTTTTTGTAACAAACTGAGCTCCGTAAGTGCAGTCATTGCATTAATAGCTTTGACAATCACAAATTCTTCTGGATCAGTGAGACCCTAAAAATAATTTATTAGATATAATAAAAACATAGATATGAAATGTTAAGTTATATGCCATTGTTAGCACCTACAACCTAAAATAAAATTTGTGCATCAGGTTTAAAATATGCAATGTATTATAATTGAGTGTGTCATGTATCTTCATTTAATCTGCATTAAAAAAATACAAACAGGGAAATAATTATAAGTAAAAACTTATTTAATAATAAGTTAGAAGGACGCATTACCAGTTTTATTATTTGCTTTTGACTAAATAAATAATACTAATGTAATAACTGCCTCCAAAACATTAAAATCAGAATGCAATCATAGCTGGATTTATTTGTTCTAATAGTCTTCTATTGAGAAAAGAACCCAGGCACATAATTAAATACATTCATAACATACATCAATGTGAAATTACCCCATGAAGAAAAATAAACAAGACTGTTAAAACTATAGAGTGATCAGATTGCTGCAATGATTGCCCAGTTGAGCATTTGCAATTTAAAGCAGACATATATAAAACAAATGAGGAACAAATAAATCTTATAGACATTATACATAATCACAATCTGAGAAAAGTTTCCCCAAGTGAAAATCAACTATAATCAACAACAAACTATGAAAAATGTTTTATTTGATTGCACTCACCATCACAGAATTAACAACAATACAAGGACTGAATGATTACCAGTCTGCATACAACAGTATGCAATTTCATTCAGCTCCCATTGAATTCTATATAATACTCACCACCATAAATACCTCAATTATGTTTTAGTACAATCACCTTTTGACATTATTTTGTGTACAATTTTTATTAATGATAAGATTTGATCCTTGTACTTCTATCTTATCATTAATTAAATTTAACAAAGCTTTCAAACTGAGATTATGATTAAACATTTTTTGTTCTTATAACAATTTTTATTTTTCATTTATGTACTTAACTTACAGAACAACAATGTTTCTTACTTGCTGCAGTAATGGCATGAGAATGGGCGAACTGTGCCATCCTACATAAGCTGCCACACCAACAATACAATCAAAGAATGATCCTCGCAAGTGCCTGTCTTCTTTATCATTAAGAAATGTTATCATGTGAGACAAAAGAACATCATTTGCTGAAAAGAAATGAGTTCATGTATAAATAACTAAATGACATGGTTTTAAAATATAGACTATTAATGGAAATATCAATCAGAAATTAAATACATTAAATGTTGTGATACCAGCAGAAGCATAAAATTTTCAGAGTTGTAAGTCTCCTCTTTCCCCATTAAGTACTGCACACTGAGATGCAGTATCTTCTGAAGATGATTACCTCCAAAAATTTGAACTATTTTTTCTTATCTGACACAGTGTCAGGAAACCTCAATTTCAGCTAATTTGGTGTTTCTCAGAATATGTGTATCCTTATCAATCACTTGGATAAGAAAGAGAGACAGTGAACAAGAAAGTAAAATTTTTGAGAATCTGAGCTCCCGTTTTCAAGACATTGAGTGTCTGATTAACATGGCAGCCAGCTGGTTAGTGAATAATCCAGCCATTAGATGACAACAATCCACACCCAAAAAAACAACTCTCGACAAGAATGGAAGAATTAAAGAAGAGAAACAGAATAATACAACCATCAAATAAGCATAATACATACATTAAACACACAGGCAGAAATCATAATTCACTTTCTTTGAGTATTCTATTATCCGAGTGCCTCCGAAAATTTAAAGAACTCCAAACCTTACAAGGTGCTTGCCATCTGTGAACCTCAGGTAAGTCACCTACTTTCTATCTCTCTTTCCTGTCCTTATTAATTGATTTAATTAACCTGACAATGTCATTTCCAGATGAATATATAATTATATATAACATCATCATAACTATTCTATCCCACTTCCCTCTACCCATCCCAACTAAATAAACAATATAACCTACAAGACTGATGATCTTTGGCACATTGACGACGTAGCCTAATGGTCAAAGAAATCTGTTGCTGCAGCGGAGGCTCTGTGACAATTCATGTTGGAGTCTTGGCAGCGCCAAATATTTTCAGCCTTTCTTTCTTCTTCCATTCCTCTTTACACTTTGCATATGTCTTTCTTTGAGTATAATTCTATTCCGAGCATATGACTTAAATCCAATTTCCTTATCTTTCTCCCTTATTTCAATCCTTACTTACCATCCAAATATCCAATGTGTATGATTTTTTCACATTTTATTTACTTGTTATATATTATTCAACTTCATTTTACTATTACTGCTGCACATATTTAAAAAAGAATAAATTTAATTATATACTTTCAATTTAAGGTTATTGAAATTACAACCATGTGAACTTACCCTTTTGTTTTCCAAAGAACACACACAACTTAGTGATACCATTTTCCATTAAAGTTTGCTTAACTATGTTTTGTGGATCTGTAAGCAAATTTGCAACTGTTTGTTGTATCATTTCGTGTAAAGTTTGCAATTCTGTTTCATAACTCGGCCGAGGAGCTTCACCATGAGGAAATGTTGTGATCTGACAATGTTCCAAAAATCTGAAATTTCATTAATTAAAATAGTTTCTACAAAATTCTAAGTAAAAGCAAACAAACATTATGTACAAAAAATCACAAAGTAGGTGTAGAATTAATCATGTTCATTAAATAGAACTACAACATTGTCTGATATTGAAATCAAAACAAAATTCTAATAAATTTTATAAGTAGTGGAAATAATTATGTGGATTGGGAATTTGAATAATGGTGTTAACTGATAGCAAAGATAAAATTAGTCTATAATGGAATTTCAAGATTTAAGTTGAATAAACTCAAACCTTAGTGCAGTTTCAGCAAGAACAGCAATATTTTCAGCATATGCAGCTCTCACTATAGTTGCTTCATCGTGTGTAACCTGCAACAAAATAATGTGTAATCTTAAAGATATCTATGATCTATATGATGATAATGAATAACCCTAGGTATCAATCACACCATTTAATAAACCAAAACTAAATTAATTTTTATTTTTTCAAATTTGAAGGAGAATTTTGGTATATGCCATAGTCATCTGCAAATTTAAAATATACTCAAAATTATTAATTGACTACTGAAGGAATGTACAGTAGATTTATGATTGAAAACACGCTAAAACCAAATGTCCTTTTATATTGTAAAAATTTCATATAATTTTGTAATGTTTCAATTACGTTGTGGATGACTATGGTATAAGTCAAAAGCTACATCAAAATTGAATAAAGATTTGCAATCAAAATTAATATAGTTTTGCTTCATTAAATGGTGTGACTGTTTAAACCTAATTCATCATTATCATTTAAATTAAAAAATCAAGTCATACAATTGTTTAATTCATTGAAGATCTCTATATGTTTATCATGATTTAGAGCAACATATTCACAATTGATAGACGTCAAAAAAGTAAGCATAAGTCACATACATACTGACACTGAAGGTAATATTGTGGTACCAATATACTTACAGAGGACAAATTAGGAAGAACATACTCAGGAAAAATATTTGCATCACTGCACGGAACATTTTTAACCATTGTGAGACACTTTGTTAATGTGTGAATCGCTCTTACTCTAACTCTTGAATTTGAATCATGAACTGAATGAAACTGAAACATAAATACAGATTCAGAAAAATGAAGAGCAAATCTCTGTTGTACAGTAATTGCTTTAGCTTAACAAAATCTTACAATGAATGGAAGAATTCTGTCTAAAATAGTCTCTGCAGAAGTGTGAGCTGCCACTTCCAGAAGTATTTCTAAACCCTGAAGTTTTGATGTGCAATGATGCAATCCCCTGAAAATATATAACAATTTCTGATAACTAAAGAAAATTCTGAAATATCATAAGCTGGTAAAAAGTAACATAAAATTTTGTTTGTAAAGGAGAAAGGTTTTTAAGAACTATTCAACTACTACAGAGAATAGGTATTACAATAATGCAACAATAATTACATAACTTAAGTTTTCTGTTCTCCAATTGAAATATATTGAAATATATTATATTGAAATATAAATTAATGATTGAAAAGTGACGTCGTCACACACATTGTATATTAGGATAGGGTGTAAGGATAGAAAGTGTGGGAGAAAGTTGGGAAATTCGCTCTTAATTCACAAGCTCGGCATAGAAATATGCTCAGAGAAAGCTGTGTGATCAGCGTAGAGAGGAATAGAAGAAGAAAGAAAGACTGAAAATATTAGGCATCGCCGGGACTCGAACCCGGATCGTCACAGAGCCCTCGCTTTAGCCACGAGACGCCTTAACCGATTCGGCCACGATGCCCGCACGCCAAATATCGTCAGTCTGGGTAGTTAGATTCTTTAGGTTGGGATATATATATATATATGAATAAATTAAAACTATATAAAAACCAATTAAAATTTATCAGAAACAAGAAATACAGGTTATTTATTGCCTACCTAATACAAGATGTCACAAGAGCAGTTATTATAACAAGACCTTCAGAACCATTGTTAGTATCACTTATTGGGTCACATTTTTCCTCGGCCTTATCACTGCTATTTGTACTTCCACTTGTCTCCTTACGATTAGAAATTATGTTAATTATATTCTTTATATCCTTCTTCAACCTAAGTTGTATGAATAAAACACATGTAGGTTCATAGGAGGTGTAAATATAATAACAATTACTAATTATTTATGTAATGCTTTTTAGAAAGTAAAAATCAAAACAGAAATTATAACATAAAATTATTCATTCATGTAAACAGATTAATGTAAATTGAATGTAATTATAAATTCTGCAAAAACATTTAAAACATAAAAATGCATGCAAGATAAATGAAAACCCTTCCTTACCAAGTTTAATTATTAATTGTGTAGTGGGCCAAATTAAGATTGCTAAAAGTTTCAATAGTTGTGAATAACTGAATGCTTCTGAAATCAAAATGTAGCCCACCAGCTTGGAGAGGGAATTATCACTGATATTTGGCAGACTTTATTTTATAATTTACAGTATCATGGAGACACAGAAAAATTAGTAGTTACTTTGGGATACCCAAGGAGTGAAAATGCAGTTTGTAATGTAAAGAAATTTGGAAAGCCCCATAGGAAACATTAAGAAGAGTTTAAGAGTAGCTGAATTTAATGTACAATGAAGGAACAATATAAATGGTGACAGGAGACCGGTAAATATAAGTGAAGTGTATGTATAATTGTAAGTGTAAAAGCAGAGCAAAGTTCCTTTTTTGTTTTCTTTGGAAAACGGTTCATGAAGGGGAAAAAAAACAAAATTTTAGACAATTCAGATACATACATTACGTAAAATTTATGCAATATAATTTGTTCACATACGACATGAAATTAAATGCCATTTTATCTCCCCATCAAATTTTAGCCTCTTAGAAACATATCAAGTCTTATTTAAAATTTATGTAGTAAAGTTTGTATTTTGTAACTAATTACTAATTGCCAGATAAATAAAATCAGAAATTAATTAAATACGTTATCTTTCACTTAAAATACCCCACTCAAAGAATTGGCTTTACAAGTGAAATCTTTATTTGATTTACTAAACCTAAGGATTTTACTGAAAACCTCAATGATAAAGTTATTACTTTTAATAAAGTGTTGAGCAGATAATGATTTTAACTTTTATAGTATCTGAGAATAGAAATCATTTCAATAGTGAAAACCTAATTTACAATGAACATGAATAGTGCTGCATTTTCATATGATTTTTAAAACATGCTATTTAAATAGAATAATAAAATATTAATTCTCATATGTGCTATTAAAAAAGTGTCATAATAGTTAAAGATTAAATTACCTTGCTATTTTTTCATCTGGTGAAACTATGGGAGTTGCTGAAAAAAAGTGCATATATGGTTGCAGAAATGAATAAAAATACTCTGGAAATACATTTCCTCTCTGCTGTGCAAGATAAATCTCTGCAGATTGTCTTTGACTGGGGTCCCTTTGTATCATGTGATGTAACAAGTTCTGAAAAGTAATGATAATCATAGTTAGACATAGCAAAGTAGGTTTTTTATAAAAAAAAAGCAACTAACATTTAAGCACTTGCTTCTTCACATTCAATGACTTTACATACAATACAATAACAAAATTATGATAAACCATGAACTGAGATAATCTACACAAGATAAATGTTTGGAAACAAAAAACCACACTGTACATCAGTGACATGGACTTGACTCAGGTGTGATGAAATGCAACCATAAAACCTAAGAAACACCAATAAAATAAAATATTAATAGACTAAATCAATAAGGAACAAGTGAAAAATTACAGAAACCTTGAAATTGGAGAATGAACAAATATAAGACGAGAACACTACAGAAGAAGAATGACACACATTTAAGAAATAAATCAACAAAATTGCTGGCAAAATAGAAAATAATAAGGGAAAACCATAAATAATTTTAAAGTATAGAAGAAAACAAAAAAAGCTCTCAAAATAAGAATGGAGGAAAAGTATGTATATATGTATGTATAAGTGTGTGTGTATAAATATATAAATGTGTGTCAGAAAATGACAGCCAGGTTAATTCAAACAATTAATAAGTATAGGAAAAAGGGACAGAAAATTGGTGACTTACCTGAAGTTCACCATGTAGGGGGTTTGAAATTCTTGAATTTTCAGAGGCATCACCCCCTTCATCAGAAGGTTAGGAAGACATTTCCTGGGACAGCCAGCTGTCATCAGTCGACGGATGTCCATCATTGGAATGACTGTAGGACGTGCATTCTTCAGAAGCTGAACTCCATCTATGGGAGCTTTCATTTCAGTCAACTGAGTCGTCGGCTAGCCGATCACTGGAAATGTCTTCCTAACTTTCTGATGAAGGGGGCGGTGCCTCCAAAAATTCAAGTACTCTAAACCTCACAAGGTGTCTACCATCTATGAACCTCAGGTAAGTCACCTTCTTTCTATCTCTCTGTCCTTTCCCTATTAATTATATAGACATATTTTCATGGAAGTACGTATATCCAATGTCACATATGAGGTCGAGGATTACTATCTCCATTCGAGCTAAAGAAAGAGCATTCACATCATCCACATACTGAGAATGAAGCAGTATCATGAACCTGATACTCAAGAGGAGGCTGAAGACCAAATGTGACCGCGGCCATTGACGAGATCTAGAGGACTCAGGGCAGCATGGAACCAACAGCCAGACACTGGTTTTTACAAAGGATACAATACCACAATTGTTTACTTTATTTACTTCACCTTTCATTTCTAGTATTTTCTGTTTTGAGAATGTTCTATTTCTGGAAGATTCCATGAAAGTATAAATTGTACTGGATCCCAAATGGGGGTCAGTCATTATCAGTACGAGCCTTTGTACAGTACTTCGTGTTAAATAAACATCTGTAACATCTAGGTGTGTGTGTTACTGCATCTCATGATCCTTCAGAAACGTGACAATATACACAAGTCAGAAAATGACATTGTCCAGTTAATTAAAACAATTAACAAGTATCTTGGTATAATTATTGCCAATTGCTTAAGTTTTAAGGAACATATTGAATATCCTGAAGGCCAAGAAAGTTAACATTCTGTGTAAGTAAAGAAAAAATATGCCTGAAGGTGGGAGGAATTATTGTTCAAATGAACTGTGATGACATATATGAGATACAGTCCTACAGTACTTACAATGGTAAACAGTCAGATATAGTACTCTTTCAAAGAACTTTCACACTACAATGAATGGATGTATTAACATTTATATAAACATTAGAAAATAAATAGTTGCCCAAAGTCGTGAAGAAAAATAGTGACAAGCAGTTTCATGTGGAAAAAGCCTTATAGGGCAAAGACTATTTGATCATGTATACTACCTTGCCATGGGAACTAAAAGTAGAGAAATAAAGTAGGACTATGGCTTTAGAATGTGGATTTTGTTACAGCTAAAATTGCTAAAAGCAAAAATGTCTCATTACATTATGTATTGTTATGCATTATGTCACAGTGAAAAGTGGTAAAATTTGTATTGTTGAGCATTTAGCTGTCATATTATGTAGCATTTTGTATACATATATTAGCCATCGGATACTTGTACATAAATAACAAAGTAGAGCTGAAGAAGTGGCAGAGGTCAATTTGAATTTGGGAAAAAAAGGGGACCATACAAATCAATTTTAGCTGTGCATCATAAAAGTAGGGCAATAGCATGAATTTTTTATAAGATTTGAGGGCCTGGAGAAATACTACTAAAATACTAAATAGGAAAATTGTTTTTATATCAAAAAGTATATAGAATTAAAATTCAATGGTCGAAGAGTATCTTACAAGTAATATGTTATTTTAATAAAAGAATTCAATGAGTGAAAATACTTGCTCTTATTTCTGGATCTTCCAGTTTCTCAAGGTGCCTGAAAGCAGTATACTCTCCACTTCGGTAAGATAGCAGTTGAGAAAAGTCAAATGGAGGATGGCCTTCATTAAAAAGCTCCAACAATGAGCATCTGAAAAATAATGATTAATTTGTTTGAATTACAACATGGCAACATTATTTGAGGGCTATAATATACATTTATGAAAATTGCTCTCAGTAGATAGTATTTATATTGTATTCTCACCCAGCAGAAAAAATATCCATTGCAGGAGTGAGGTCACCCTTCCTTGAGGTTTCTTCTGGTAAGAGCAGTTGGCTTGATAATTCAGAGTTTAAAGTTTTAATGAACCTGTAAAGAAAATTATTTAAAAATGGACTTACTGATACTGATTATATAAATCTGTATTAAGAAAGATATATCAGCATTATCATTGCAATTTACATAAAGTATACCATAATGAAGATGATAAAATTTATGTTGTAAAGATTATTCCTACCTCAGTTTCTATAATATGCTCCGATTGATCATATTAATTATCATTTAAAAATCTATTATAGCATGCTACACTTAAAGAATTGCATGTTGCACTGATCTCATTATGTAATAATAACTTCATTTTAATTAAAATTTAATTCTGAGTAAATTGACTGTGCAACTAATTTCTTTCACTTACTTTGTAATGTTATAAAATATAAGGGTTTGAAATTACCTTTCAGGAGCTATATAACATGTACGTCTTCTTGATGTGTCAAAAAAGTAAGAGAAATCTGCTGGATTATCTTCAGGTAAATATGTTGGCTTGAAAGAAGCAAAATCAACAAGTAGAACCCAGTTCCAAGATGTGATCATAATATTTTCCAGCTTTATATCTCCATGGCAAACCTATATTTAATAAAACTTAGTTTATAGCCATTACCAGGTAATTATTTTTAGTTGTTGTCAAACCAATAATTTTGTTCTATTTTTAAAATTTATGGGGATACAACAAAAAATAAGTTAAGTATTAAATTTAAATTAAGTAACACAATAAATCCTTTGTATACAAACTTGCTCATCAACTATATGGTAAGTTACATATCAATGGAATAAATCGTGCACTGAATGTAAAAATACTAGTTATAATACAATAAGAAAATAATTTCTTGACTGAGCACAGAAATAACTTCTAGAAGCAGGGAGTATATTTTCATACAAAGAATTATATCCAGTTAATAATTGGTACCCTAAGTTTTAGTTATACGTCATTTTCATCACAAAAATAAACACATACCCCAACTTTATGGCACTGGTGCAAAGAATACAGGAGTTGAAATGCAATCCATTTCTTCTCAATGCAAGTGAGGAATGGTCTTGTGCTGATTCTGTCATAAAGACTATATTTTACAAATTCTCTCATTATGAATCCACATTTATCTGTCAACTTAACACAAAGAAAATTACAATTAAAAAACTTTTCCAAGCAAAATAATTTTTGATTATAGGATGAATTTTATATTAAGTTTAAACATACCACTGCTTTTTGGAAAGGAAGACAATTCACAGATCCTTGGAGAAGTTTACGAATTTGTTCCACCCTATCTTTGTACTGCTGTAAAGGCAATGTTGGATCATGGATGGCAAAAACTTTAACTACAATTAATCCTTCGGGTGAATTAGCCCTTGCAACTTTAAAAAATCGTGTACTACCCAAGCTGAAAAGAAAATATTTTATAAAATAGACTTACAATTAATCAACATTATTTAATATCAAATATAAACAGTTACAAGAAGTATATCAATGCTTTACTGGAAACTCGCTCTTATTTCATTTCTAAAAATTGTTTACCATTCAAACATTAGTCACTACTGTTGTCAAATACTAAACAGTTCACAATTATTATTAATAATAAATATATTACAAAGTGATGTTACTTATCAAGAATATTGAAAGGATTCTAAATTGCAGTTCAATTAATTTTAAATAAACTGGATAGCATTAATACAGGCAATTTAGTTGGCTTTCGAAATTTAAGTCCCTTTTAATAATGAAATATTAACAGACTTAGCTTCAAATACTTAAATATTACTTCACAATAATAATATTTACTACTAAACTAATCATTATTGTTTTTACGTTCAATTCTACAAAAGAAAGGGGTGAACCACTTCTAGACAATAAATAAAATATAAATTGCATTTTACGTACTTTACATCGAATTGTAAGTCAGAATGTTCCGTTAAATAATGCTCCACCGGAAATATTTGAGAGGGGGCAATTCCAACTAATTGATTTCCCATCTTCAGGATTGTAGTTTAATATAATAATACGTCATGGGACAGCTGATCCACCTGTCAAACTTTCCCACCGAGGCAAGGATATTAACTCAAAATCTTCTATCTGTTTTTGCAACGATAGTTGTACACGTGTAACAAAGGTCTCAATTAGTATGTGTACTCTGAACATTTTTATCGTTATTATGTAAAGGTGTTGAGTATATTCCAAATAGAAAATATAAAGACAACTATAAATAATTCAAAATACTAATCGTGAATTACATAAATAACCCATAAAACATTATATTATATATGCTCTGTATTAAATTATATTATATTAAGTTAGAGAACACAGACACATTTCGTAGGCAATTTTTATTGATTTCTTTTATCTGCATTAATGACATACTTATTATTTAACAGACACTAATCTCTATGGTTTTATTGATTTCGTATAAAGAATAGATCTAATTTCATATCCTTTTAAGATCTTTTATGTAAACAATTGGTTCAATAACTTTGTCTCTCATTTTCTTATGTAGCTCAAATAAGCTCCGATTTTGTTTCGCATATTATAATATGTCATTTCCAGCAGCTTATTACTCTGCTGATTATGCAACTGCTTCATCCATACAGAACGATAAATGTTTATATAATTTTAGATATTTACACCAAGTATATGTATTCAAAAATTCTCTTCTGCTCGCATTATCATTAACTTTGTACTTTTATATTTCATCATGAATATACAACTAACTAAATAGTTTAAAGCATCTCCTCGTAATTATAGGGGTGTAGCATTTGAAATTAGCTGATAATATAAATTGTCATCATATTTAGTGTCTAAAAATTCAGTTAAAAATTAATTAATAACAAAGAACAATTACTTGTAATTATATTGACGAAAAATTACTAATATGCCAAGTTTCCTGCAAATTTAGTAAATTTTCTTTGTAATTAATTACTCCTTAACCGACTTCTTGGCCATTATACAAATTCTTAATTTTCAATGTCAGTTACAATAAAGTGAATTAAATATAAAATGTAGATTGAATGATTTAAAAAAAATTAATAATATAATGGGAACTACAATCCGATTTATAGCTATGAATTTAATTCGTTAACTTGATATGATGTCGAAACTAATGTGCACATAACAATGCATTAGGCATTAATACGAGATTTTATATAGCTCATTGTTTGCTTTACTTCTTGGAATGTATTTATCAATTCGTCTTCGGTGAAGAGTGGCGGGTCGACACTTCATCCTTGACGTCCACTAGTAGTTATCCGTGTCTGATATTTCGTGGTAACATGTGGGGCATCGAATTATTTCGACATCAGATACATGATGACTGGTGATGTATTCTTTTAGCAATTACTTTTATAAGTAATTCCTGGGTTATTTCACTGAAAATATCCACTCCTGTTCTATAACATCCCAATATTAATTCATTGCTCTCCCATTTTGCATGTTCAGGCCATTCGAATTGCTCACTTGAGTTGCCCAAATCACGTCATCTTCCGCTGATTTGTAAAGTCTCTTTCTAAGTTTAATTAAATCTTTCATAGGCGTTCATGTAATCGGGATACTAATCAGTATGAGGTATACGGCAGCAAGGCGGTCCAAGAGCTCTGTGACTGCACCGCGCGCTACATGACAGAGGGCGCCGAAATCATTCGCAACGCGACCACCAGCGTCTCAAACGGAACTCGGGCAGAAGGCACAATGCAGACCGATTATTGGCGACTTCTGAAACTCTAAACACTCCTAATAAAGGTAACTTCCTGGTCTTAGTGTAACTACCAGGTAAATTTGATGATGTGATGATGGAGCGCCTTCATTGTGTTGTAAATGAGACTAATGACCACTATAGTGGCAAAAGTATTCAAAACGATTTAATAGGCTCACTTGGAAGTGAAGTTTAGAATAATGTTTTGGCCATGATAAAGTCAGATAAATACTCCATCATACTGCACTCCTGATGTACGCAACATTGAACAATTGTCACTAACACTCTATTTTGTTGAGACTAATGAAGAAGCCGAAGCATGAGTGTGTTTCATTGCTTACAAGCCAGTAAGTGACTCTTTGGGAGCACTGGCTTCTTTCTTGATACAATTGTACAAGAGTTTGAATGGATACGAATGATTGTTGAGGTCAAGGGTATGATAATGGTTCAAACAAAAGTGTCAAACCAGAATTCTGAATCTATATCCTTAGGCACTTTTTGAACCATGTGGCTGTCATAGCTTGAATTTGGTGATAGCAGATGCAGCCAAAACATCTGTTAAATAAATTTATTTATTTGGATTTCTCCAAAGACTGTTTGTTTTATTCGCTGGATCAATAAAGTGCAGGGAAGCACACAGAAGAGTAGAATTATAAGCCTTGCTGCTGTTCACTTTCACTACTCTTCAGATTGTGATGCCCTTATGGATCTTCACAATGGAGCAATTTGAGTTCATAGTTATGGTATGATATATTGTTTCAAGACAATATTGTAAGTAAGGCTATGCAGTCTGAAACTATGAATTTATTAAACGCATCACAAATACTGGAAAACTGCTTGAAAATTGTGAAACAGTAGCAGACGGTTTCATCTACTTTAATCACAGTTAGGTGATATAGGACCACTTTTTAAGCCAGTTTGATTTCGAAGAAAGAAACTATTATTTGAGTACGAAAATGAAATGAGGCACCATTTATTTCAGAATTATTTAAAAGGAATGTTTTCTTCATCCTATAATTTATACACCTGAGAATGCTTTAATCACTCAGTTTTGACAACAATCAAAATTTAATGATACATTGTATTGCAACATAAAAATAATTCCTCATAAATACATATTGGAAAAATCCTGTGCTGATTTTCAAATCAGTTTAACCGATGGGGAAAATGTGATGTGTCTGGCTGTGAATTGGTTGGGGAACTTATTAGCCTGAACCCATTATTAAAAGATCTTCAATTAGTAGAGCCATTAAAAAGTTTTTCAACTTATTAAACAAAATGATTGGCAGGATATTTTCCCAAGTGTGAGTACAGTCCTGTGTATCTTGCTTATAGTAAATTGAAACTTATAAAAACTTACCTATGTTCTACTGTGTGTCAGGAAAGACTGTCAGCTCTTGGAATTTTGTCCATAGAAAATGCTATGTGTTTCATCACACTTCATATAAACTTGGGTACCAATAAGGTAAATAGTTTTCCCCTCTGCACTAGCTCCAGTAGCAAAAGTTTAGTTAAGCCTACCTGTATTTAATAAGAAAGGAAAGAGAGGTAGAAAGGCGGTGGCTTACCTTAAGTGTAAAGCAGACAAAACCATGATGAGTAAGAGACACAATAAGAAATTAAGGTAGACGATTTCGGTGTTGTTAACCCCTGAGTCATCAACTTAATTGTGTGGAAGTCGATGTCATTTTATTTTGCTAATGTTTTGTTATTTTTTGGCAATAGATTGAACGGCTAAGAGGACTGAGTAATTGATATGAATACGGCCACATGTGGCAAATTGCAGCAAGCTTCGCATTGGAGTACGTGTTCGAAGCACGTCGACTTCCGGTTTCTAGAATGCCTAGAACATTCTCGAAGTTGCTGGACTGGAAGACTAATCCCATTGCGGGATTAGAAAATTTACCCACAAACGAGCCAATTATGAGCCCCCTTGGAGATGATGTGAGATAGAGAGAAGACCAACGTCGCCCACGAGTCACCCGTCCCGTACCTGTTCGCGCCACCCCGGCGTCACAGAGTGGAGGGCATGGTGGGGCCGCCGCTAGGTGATCGACGCGACGTTAAGAACCGCGTAATCCCTTGAACGAAAGCGGCCACGCCTCGAAGGACGTTTTTTTTTATTACACTAATTACACTAATAGCCTGTTTTCTTGAATATCTATAACAGGCCTTATTTTCATTTCTTACAAGATTTGTGTTACAGATTTATTCTATTTTTTTATAAATATTTATTTTTTAACAATAATAAAACTAATAAACTAAAACTAAAGACAGAAGGGTATAGGGTGAATGGGAGTAGGAGGATTGAAGGGAAAGTGCCGTGAGATCACAGCTGGCGGAATATGGAAGGGAAGAAAGAGCGGGCGTTCTAATTTGAAGGGAGAGAAAAACTATGTTAAGTAATAGCTGCTTCCATCTTCTTTTACGTTACATTACAGACTGAGATTTTTTAACGCTTTTTTTATAATATATATATATATATACATCAAATATGGAAGTATATTTTTTGCAGGGGGTCTGTAGAGCAGACTGTGTATTATGCAGACGTTCTCCCTGCATAAGTTCTACCAGTAAAGCTGCGTGGAGTCGCAGGAGGTCAACCATTGCTCTAGTCTTGTCTCCTGGGCTTCCTTTTGGAGGCAAAAGACAGTCTTTCAATGTTCGCTTCCTCCACCCTTCCTGCATCTCCACTTCTCTTGCACAGGTTGTACTTCCAGCTCCGGAATTCCGGTTTCCCTCATTTTCCGGCGTCCAGGATATGAGGGATATGAGCTGGCTTCATCAAGTGTATTTTTTTTTTCATTTCTACCGCCAAATTGATACGAAAATGTCGGGAGTGTATATTCTTGTCTGTTCATATCTGTTTTACTCTCCGGTTCCTGGGATTACCGGTCCAGGAGAGTGGTGTTGTCAGTCACATCTTTGAGGGACCCAAAGAAGTGTCGAATTGTTTGAAGCAGCTACAACCGTCTTCCTCTCTACCCGCTTTTCAGAGAAAATCGATTTTTTTTCTTTATGACCATGGAGCTTTCATCTAAGGTTGTGTGAGATTCTACAGAGATAATTTGCAATTATATCTTCCTAGCTCAATCCGGGATATCTGGTTTGTTATATTTTCGAGCAGTGTTATTAAATACGGATCCCTGATTACAACTTTTATATCCATGTCCTTTAAGGCATTCCGTTCATCTTGATTTATGTAATATCCAGGGCAATCAAACACTACATGTTGAGGAGAGGCTAGCTCTTCGCACTTGCACAGGGTGTCCTTGTTTCTTTTTATCCTACTAAGGTACAGCCCATATGGTCCATGGCCTGAGAGGAAGTGCATCAACCCTTTTATTGGTTGAAGGTGACACATGGCTAGTCTTTCTCTAACATCTGGTAGAAGGCCATGGACTCTTCTGCCAGTGTTAGATTCATCCCATCGTTTTTGCCAAATATCAAGGATAATTTCAACAATTTCTCTCTTGCATCTAGCTTCTTTGCCTAATATATCATTTATTTTTCCTTGATTGTTCCTTTTCAGCCAAAATTGAGCACCTCTCTTTCTCACCTCTAGGTCCAGAGGGACCATACCCAGCAGAACTGTTAGTGCGTCTGTCGATGTAGTACTGTATGCCCCAAATATTCTGATCAAGGTTTCAATCTGTGTGCCCATGAGCTCGCAGCATATCCCGTTATCGCTGCTAGAATGGTCTCATGATATAGTTTGAATATGAGCATAGGAAGTTGAAATTTGGCTGTTGCTATGCTTGTGATTTTGTTCATTATTTTTGAACTTTTCATCTTAACTTCTTCTATGTGTTGGCGAAAGTTTCTGTCCTCATCCAACCACACCCCGAGGTATCTTAGGGTCTTAGATCTCTTATCGAGTGGTTGTTATTTTTTATAACGGGATTCCGCTTGAGTGTGCCTTTCAATACCAGATATCTCGTTTTGGACCTGGAGATTTCAAGCTTATTTTGGTTACACCACGAGTTAACTTGCTGCAAGCAAAGCATTGACTTAGTTTCGATCTCCGTTCTTGAGTCGCCTTCAACAACTATCATATTATCGTCAGTACTCAAGTACTACCTCCGCGTTCTCGGTCATTTATGAAAGACTTGATAGCAGGTTCTCCATACACAAATCCCAAAATATGGGACCGCACACGGATCCCTGCGGGCAACCTTTGGTGGTTGTTTTTTCGATCGAGTTACTCGGGCAGCTTAGAGTGACTCGCCTATCATTGCAATAACTTTTGACAAGATTTATCAGTATGTTGGGGCAGCTCAAGTACTTTAATCTAGCTATTAGGGCGGGCCACCACAAATTATCAAAAGCACCAGCAATGTCAATTGAGATGGCAAGTACGTATTTTTTATTAGAGATATCTGTCGTCTCTAATACCTTGTTAATGGCATCCTCCGTTGATCTACCCTTCCGAAAGCCGTACTGATGTTCGCAAATTTCTTTTAGAAGTCTAAATTCCGTAATTCTTTTGCATATTAGTTTTTCGTATATTTTTACTAGGGTATTTATAAGACAAATGGGTCTGTAAGATTTAGGGTCAGTTTTATCTTTGTCCTCGTCCTTCAGCAACACTATGAGTTTTGACTCCTTCCATATAGCAGGAAACCTGGCTTGGGCTAAACAAGCATTGGCTAACCTAGTAAGGTATGGGACCAGTTTGCCCGAGATGGCTTGTAGCATCTCATTGTAGATGCCATCTGGGCCAGGTGCTTTGCCGTTTTTGAGATTTTTGATTATAGCTTTTACCTCGGAATCACTAAAAGGTTCTACTGGAAAGTTGTTTGCACCTTATTTTTCTCTATCTTCCCTGATCCTTTTCTGATCTTCATTTTCTAGATCAGGATTATCATCTGGGAGTAGTCTCCGCATCAATAGCATTGCTGAGGGCCGCCAGTCTATGAGCATCTGACCCTCTTCGTCCATCATGGTTGAAAGGTTTCTCGGGTTACCTATTTTCTTGGAAATAATCCTGTACGGCTTCCCCCAAGGGTCTATCGTCAGGATGAAGCTACCCACCTTGGTTTATCTATCTTAGTTTATTTTTCCTTTTCCCGGTTTATCGTCACTTTCGCTAAAGTACTTCTTGTAAAATGTAGGTTGAAATGGAAGAAAATTCTCTGCTAAGTAACGTAAACGTAAAAATAGTTAACAAATTATATTAAGTTGCTGAAATGGACAGCCAGAAAAACATACAAACATTTAAATAGTCTTTAATTTAAAAAATAATAATTCCGGTAAAACCAACTCTATTAATTTATACAATTACGAATACGTAATATCGCAAACTTTATTAAGATAAAGTTTATTATATAAATTGTTGATATCGTTTTTTACAAAATCTATTATTGATAAAAATTGAATTATTATTTATTTTTTAAAATATTTTTTAACTTTTAAATTGTTGAAAGAGAATCTCATTTTATTCGTTCAAAATTTGACATGTGCATTGACGAAATTAATGGGGTAAGAATTTATAAAAAGAATATTAATAACTTTATTAAAATTTTCAATATGATGTGACAACTTGATAGCCTTTCTTTGAAAATTGGGATATTAGACCTGTAATTAAGAACTCTTCCAGCATGTTAATTTTTTATACTAATTGGTAATAATTTCATCTTAACATCTTTAAAATGAATAGGGTGCTTAAGTTCTATTTAATTGGTAAAATTTAAATTTTGTTGAAAATTATTGAAAATTTTTATTGAATTATCTAATTTATTTTTTGGAATGATATAAAATATATCATTCTACACAGAAGAGTAAAGCACGCCTTTCAGACAGACGCAACACATCAATATAACGCTGTTACGCCGTAACCTGTTACCCAGTAATAGGTTCCGCTAAGCCGTTCTGTTAAATGTAACCTGTTAAATTTAACAGGTTCCGCTAAACCGTTCCGTTAAATGTAACCTGTTAAATTTAACAGGTTCCGGCTCAACCTGTTATATTTAGTTCCACACTGGCCCGGTAGGGGCGCACAGCACGTCACTCTTCCAACATGGCGCTCCTAAAGTTTGCTGTCTGCCAGTAGTGAAGTAAACAACGGCGTTATGAGTATCAGCTGGGTGTTACTAAAATAACATAGTATTTTCAGTAACAGGTTATTTCGGTAACAGTTATATTCTGGTAACAGGTTATTTCGATTCCATCCCTACCTGCAGTAATGCGCACGTGGCGAGAGCTTGTAGTTTATACGTTCGTGAACAGGAGTATAGGATCCATCGGTGTTATAATTGCAAGACCTCCCATCGCATCCCATACACCCTTTCACTTCAGCGTCTGTCTAAATCACAACCTTTCACCTCGGCGTCTCCCCGACGTCTTACAAACCCCGTTTCAGCCATTTTGCTAAAAGTGGGTCAGGTGACCTGCTTAGCCAATAACGGCCGAGCACACAAGCGCTCTCTTACGTTAAAATGTCTAAATTGCTTCGAGAAATTTCTCGAAGCCATTTTTGCGGATACAATCCACCACACAACTGTCTCATTGTAGTCCCACTCCACTCATTCTAACAATATTTCACAAAAAAATTTAAGCAATAATAGCAGCCTTATTCCAAGATTTATAATACAATAATAAAAAGTAAGGGGTATCCTGGTTTTTACACCACAATATTATATATATATATATATATATATATATATATAATATTAGATTTTGCAGGACGTGATCACGTAAGAATGTGCTACAAATGGCCGCTGTTGTGTGGGATTTTAAGGACACTTGATTGGTTAAAAGGGTCATTTGATGCATTTTCTGGAAGATTTTATTATTATTATTACTTAACTTCTATTGGGCATTTGCCTGGTGGCAGCTTTATACGGGTCTAGGACGATTCGGCGCGGCCGATTCGGCGCAGCCACTTCGGCGCAAGAATTATTCGGCGCGGCCGTTTCGGCGCAAGGTTGGGCGCGGGGACATTACGTGGCGATAAACGAGAATATCGTGGACATTTGTTTCAAATAAGTTATTTTATACAAATACACATCTTATATTAATATTAATAAAATGAAAAACAGCATATATATCAGAAAAAAGTGATATTAACTTTATTAACAGTAGTTTGTTCACGACGTTCCGTTCTTAAATTTTAAAACCTCATCTTTTACGATTATAATAAAAATGAATATTTACAATATATATGTATAATACAATTATGTTATAAAATGAAAAATTATTAACGGAAAAAAGAAATTGAAATTATGTACTCAATTCAAAAAAATTATTGTGCATGTCGCACAAGCAACGAGGCTGAAATAACACTTACAAAGAGTAAGCGTATTGTTAGTTCCATAATTACAATGGAAAACTTTAACAATGAGTTAATTCTGTATAGAAAATTATCATAAGTTGTGCAAAACACCAAAATGTACATTTCTAATAATCCTAATGTTATCTTTAGTGAATCTGCCAAAGGAATTTGACTAAACAGTTTTATAAATTTGAAACGTTATTACCAGACAAATAAATACATAGAACTTGCAATAAAAATTAAATCCATTACTTTAGTTATTGATCAATTAGAAATTAACTTGAAAAGACTTGTGGATAGTAGCACTTTTTAACTCCTAGTTTTTAACTTCTGATAATAGTGCCAGAGCCTATGCTCTAGCATATAATTTATCTTTCAGAATTATCTTTTCTTCTACTAGCAGCCCTCTTCATAACATTTCTATATTTTTATATAATTCTCTTAATAAGGAAAATAATTTTACAGTCAAAACGTCTTTTAAGTTTTTGGACCATTTAAACGTCACTAATGATCATGTTTTCTTATCATTAGATGAAGAGTTCTTATTTAATTTTTAGCCCATGCATCAATTAATTACACCAAGTTTTAAAAATAGATGGCATAACTACTTTTCGAAATTGACAAAAATTATTTTATCAAAAATTCTTATCTTAATAAATGTAATTATAAATTCCACTAATTTTTCGTTCAAGAACATTTACTATCACGAAATCATTGGTTATACCTTGGGAATTTTTATTTGTCGTTATTCGCGCAAATTATGAGAGATTTGGAAGCCTTATGTATTACATCTTTAGATTTAAAACCACTGGGATATTTCAAGAATGATGACTTTTTAGTATCATTCTCAGATTCCACATAAACCATTTGCTCAATACTTTTAATAATTACAACACTGAAAGAAACTTTAAAATTGAATTGAAAAAGATCACTCTGTCAATTTTCTTGATGTTTTGGTTATTGTTTCTGTCAATAAGATAGTTACCAATTGCTATAAAAAGATCTACTTACTCAGGAATAATTCTTAATTACATGTCAAATCAGCCATTATTCCATAAGATACTATGCTTTATAATTCAGTAAATATGGACGTCAAATTATAACGTCAGCGCTATCATAAATTTAATCTGGGAATAATAAATATTGTGTTCTTCTTAATATTTATCCTTTGCATTGCGCTTAAAAATACATTAAAATTGGGTTGACTAAGATTAATATGAAATTAATAATTTACCCGTAAAATTACGCAGTAAGAAATAATACAAACTTATGACATGATTTAATGAATTATGATATCCAAATTATCTTAAAATCTTGCAATAATTTAAGCTATGTTAAAATATTAAAAATAAAATTAATAATTTCAGTATCTGTTTATATTGTAATTAAAGTTATATTGGCCAAACTATGCCCACATTTAATATCCGCATTTATGGGACTTGGAAAAATATAAAATTCAATGTGAAAAATTATTCAGATTTGTGGAAGAATGCATATTGAAACAACCATAAGATTTATTATAAAAATATTATAATTTCAGATGTAAAATATAATATTTATTTTAGACTCATGGGTGAGACGCATCACATCAGACCAATTCGGCTATTATTATTATTAAAAGACAAGTAATTTAAATAAATTTAAATCGCTACTTTTAAAAATTTATGTTTCATTGAAAGATAAATATTTCAATTTTTATTCTGAACACAAAAGTCTCATGAGTTATTGTTACAAATTGTTAAATGAATAAATAATTTGGCATCTTCAAATATTAATGAAAAGTCCAGATAATTTGTCATAAAAACGTAGTTTAATATTTAATTAAATTAACCTACGACGCTTAGTCCATATTTGTGGAATTCATACTTATAGCTTGTTTTACTATTAATGTTTTACAACTCTCAGATATTGCAACTGATTAAGTATTTAGGAATATATTTAAAAATTTTGCTAAATATGAAATTATATGTCTTGTAATGTTAAGTGAGTTTCGCGCCGAAACGGCTGCTTTACGTCTAATAATGTTATGCGAGTTTCGCGCCGAATGGTCCCATCCCGGCTTTATACAAAGAGAACACAAATACAGTTACACAAAGTTTACATTAAGAAGAATTTTGAAGTGTACTTTTTTATCTGAAAAAGAAAAGAAAGGAGCCACACAAAAATCACTTCACTGGTTCTAAAAAAACCTACTCACTTAAGTTTTCTTAGCCTATTCCTAAACTGATTTACGCTACCTGGAAAAATCGTCATTATTTCTGCAGACAAGGAATTCCAATTGTCCTATTTACAAATGAAAATTTTCCTACGTCTGTGCGTTGCCCTTTTTCTTTAATTTTGAACGAGTGGTCATTTTTAGAATATAATTCGGCGCCGTAAGATGGTTTGTTATTTCTTTCCAGGCCGGTTCACCCTTATAAGCTTTATATATTACGCACAACCTTGCATGTTTCCATCTATTACTGAGGCCTTCTAAATTATTGTGAGGATTGTTCGCGAATCGACCCTTAAACTTTTTTTTTTTTTTTGGTTAACAGGTTACATGAGGGTGATCCTGAAACAGGCAACTCCCCTTTAATGGCATAGGAAGGGAATTGAAAAGGGGGGACGCGGAAGGTAGAGCAAGGTAGCCAAGGGTTAACTAGGGCCCCCGGGCTATGGTTTAAGGGATCCTACCCGGTGTTTCACCTAAAGAGATGCAGGGAAAACCCTAGAAAACCTGCATCAGGTAGGTCAGGCATTGGCTACTATTCTCACGCCCTTCCGAATGACGGGAGACGAGTTTGCCGTGGGGTCACAGCATTCCCTTCTCCGTGTCTCCACCAGTTTTAGGAGGCAGTTATTTGACTCCGTTACAACTTCATTCCACATTTTATATTTTTTTTGTAAACACGACTGCCTTACTCTTCGTTGAATTTATCTGCATTTTATTTCTAACTGACCAGATGGGCGATGGAGAGAATTTTGATGAACATGGCACAGTGGTGGTGGACGTTGAGGAGACGGGCGATGGTTGGTGAGGAGAGTAGATGTAATTTTGAAAACAAGTGTTGAATGTAGAGGAGGAAGCATGTATAATTGAGAAAAAGTTCTCACAAGCATGTAAATTAGTTTTACATTGTACCTTCAATTATGTTAAGTAAATTTTCAGAGCAGCTATGGTGGGCGGAAGCGGTGACAATAGCCTTGATGGGAAACCACGGAATATGGGCATTGCTGTATGATATTGCGAGTGTAGGCACCTTGCTATAGTTCTTGCATAAGCACGAAGTGATGAGATAGCATCGAACCATAGACGAATACTACAAGGACTAGAATGATACATTTTTTAAATCTTTCTTTATAACAGACTTTCATGTTTAATTCAGTTCTTATAGTTTGTTTTCCTTAAAAACCAAATGTGTCATGTATAGTGATGATAAAGAAAAACAGTTTTACTAAATAATTGTAAATCTTGGTGGAATTAATTAATTAATGGGGCACTTTACCCATAAGTTAATGAAAAAAATATAGTCTTGTATCATGTTTATATCTTTTAGCAAGTATAATTGATTGCATGGATGTGACCGAAGACAGCTCACCTGAAGCTGTAGCACTAGCATATGTACAATTAATTTGGTGCACATGCTTGAGAGATGGATATATAAGCTGCCCAATATTTTGGGCTAAGTTTAATGTAAATATAAAACTTGCTCATTTCCTTTAATTTTTCAGTAGCGGCATTCTTCATTCTCGAGAGGCCCTAATATTCCCTGAGATTAAGATCATTATTGTATAAATTGTAATCTTTTTATAATATAGTTAATTTTTTTTATTCAACCAAACAATTGATTAATCATTCATGAAAAACATCCTCCCTACCATACTACCCACCCATCCAAGGGTTGCCTTTAGGTGCCCACCGAACCTTTGCAACATTATGGTCAAACCCTAAAAACCCCACCCACAATTGGCTGCAGACCTTGTGGTAGGAAGAAATGCAACGTCTGCCTGATACTCCCACCCACCACAACCTTCCAGAATCCCACCAATAACACAACATACAGAATTAAAATAAACATAACTTTTCAGTCCTCCCACACCATCTACAAAATAAACTGTACTCTCTGCCCAGCCTTCTACATTGGCCAGACAAAGAGACCCCTCCCTCCCTGAACAGATTGCCATCCACCATAGTACAGTGAAACTCCACAAAGCACAATTCCCTAGTCGCCCATACCCATAGCCACTACATCAACAACTTCAACCAGTGCTTCACACAACCTCCGTGCCCTTTCAAATAAAAGGAATTTCAATAATACCTTACACACAGCTTATTTTATTTTAACATTAACCTGTCCTTATTGAAAACCCCTATAGAAAGATGGTGGCTTACCTGAAAGGTAAAGTTGGCAAACATCATGACGAGTTTAGGGTTAACTTGAATTTTTGTCAGAAAATGACGAAGAGAATTCAAGATAACCCCACAGTCATCATTGTTTGCCAGCTTTACAGTTGAGGTAAGCCACCACTCTTCTGTCTCCCTTTATATATATATTGTAATGTATAAATGCAGATATTGGTTATATAGTGGCATTGTGAGGCGCAGTTTGGCCTACAATGAAAGAAGTTTTGTGCGCGACAAGCAAGGCCAATAACAATGTCGAATTGGCTGAAAGTGGGTGAACCCCCGATGGGGATTCCCCACGGGAAACTCCCTCGGGGCGTGTGTAAAAAAATGATGGTGTGTGTAAAAGACCGATGGCGGGGAACCCCTGAATTGTGTGAGAAAACCGATGGCAGGGAATTCTCAGGGCGAGAGCTTAAAAGGGAGCCGTTGGGAAGCTCGAGAGGCAGATGAGTTGTGGAGAGGATGGACAACAGATCTGTCAGATGAGTTGCGGAGAGGACGGACAACTGATTGATCAGATGAGTCGAGGGAGAGAGAGGAGATGGATCAGTCAGTGAAGCGAGCAGTTGTGGAGAGACAGGAGAGAGCAAATGATGACTTGGACCTGGTTCATACTACCTTCATCGGCGTAAAAAACCTGCAAGACGCCAGAGAGAAGCAGAAACATTCGTGAAGTTGAATGTTTGTAGGCCCGGTAATTGTGGGCAAGTTCTTAAAAGCTGTGAAACTTGCTCATTGTGCTGATTGAATAAATTTAAATGATTTCTTTTCTATTTTCAGTAACTGCATACTTCATTTCTCGAGAGACCCAAAATCCCCTGAGATATTGTTTCATGTAATCACTGTAAATTGATAAATATAAAATTTTCAAATTTATTAAAATTTGTTCAAATAACAAATTAATGCCTTATATTATACATGTAGGCAGGAAATTCGCTCTTTGAATCATATGTACGGCATGGAATCAAGCACAAGGAAATACATATGTTAAGCGAATTTTTTCAGTCTTTCTTCCTTCTTCCATTCCCTTCTACACTTAACATATGTATTTCCTTGTGCATGATTCCATGCCGTACATATGATTCAAAGAGCAAATTTCCTACCTTTCTCCCAAATATTTCTATCCAATTATCAAATGCGTGACTTCGTCACTTATCCAATATAATATATAATATATATATATATATATATATATATATATATATATACAGTGCATATTTTTGACCCAATTATGTGTTTCCATTTCTCTAGCAGGTATTCAGTCAGTGTCATGAAACCTCCCCAGCACTCATTGCCTCCTATAAGAGATCTTGTGGCTCATTTTATTCTCAGAGTTCACGGAGCGCCATCATATTCTGTTGCTTGGCCTTGATATAGTCACTCTGATGATTTCAGTATTTCATCAGTCAACATATCCTTGATCATCCTAGCCTTTTCATCTATTCTCATCCATTATATCTTGTTTACAAAACTGTTCAATTATTTCAAACCAATTTTAATGTTTTTAATTTTAACCAACTTAATCAAACTGACTTTTCTCCTCAGGGACTGTGTCATCATCAAGTCTTTATTCAATGGTATTCATCTACTCATATATTCCTTCAGTCAGTTTCAGTTATTTCCTGATATAGTGATCATTTTGAAATCAATTTTATATTAACAATCTTTGTCAACAAGGATTTCTTTAAAGTTGCAGTTAAAGCACATCAGAGACAGAGTTGAATCCTGTTGAAAAATGTGTATAAGTATTATATTGGAATAAGCATTATAGTGATACTTCCTTTTGAAAGTACTGTATTGAAACAATTAAAGGAAGATTAAAATACAAGTGTAAATAAAATATCTGTCAACAAGTTTTATTATAAACACACAGTACAAACACACTAATAATTTACAAAAATAATATAAATAAATTAACTAAAATTTGTACACTATAAAATGTATTCATAAATTTTTATTATCAACAAACATTTCTACTTCTACCATATTACCAAAATGTTACGCATCTACAGAACCATGCGTAATGCACTAAACATATGATATCAAACACTGATTTGAAAATAAGAACAAGTAAAATATAAATATTTTTATTTGTTTCAGTATACTTGTAGAAAATCCAAAAAGTTTTCATAACATTAAAAATCACATACATGTTTGTAAAAAATTGTCATACACTACCCTACATATATATATATAATTAATGGGGAAAGGACAGAGAGATAGAGGTTCATAGATGGTAAGCACATTGTGAGGTTTGGAGTTCTTTAAATTTTCGGAGGCACCGCCCCCTTCATCAGAAAGTTAGGAAGACATTTCCAGTCATCGACTATATATATATATATATATATATATATATATATATATATATATAGAGAGAGAGAGAGAGAGAGAGATTAGAGGAACATACAAAGGACTTATATTTCATCACAGTGACTTAGTATTATATAATATAGTATATAGTCAATATCTGGAGGTAAGGAATGAATTTACTAAATATAATTGATAGATAAATAAATACACAAGCCAAATTTAATTTGTCCAAAATATATTTTAATTAACTAAAAATATGAGATCATACTATTAGCAAAACTTATTTTCCTTGTTTAGATCCTCTTTAAATACAAACATGAAATCTAAAAATGCAAAGAAATCAAGATTTTACAATTGTGAAAATTTATGCGAATGTGTTCTAATTTCTTCTTTATTTTCTTAAAATATATTTCTGACAAATTTAGCATGTATACTCCAGTTATTTCAATTAATACATATATAAGTATTGATATCAAAATATATAATCCACAGAAAATTTTAAAAGAATAATATATATGACCTTATTAGTCAATCAATTATACTGAAAAGGTACAGAAATACATCTTGCTAATGTGGTTAAGTGAATTTAAATATGAGAATATATCATAAACACCAATACTGTTCTTAATTGTCAATATAATTACTAGTTAAAATCTTTCATGAATTACATGCCAAGTTTTATTATACGCTCAATATCACTGCTAGTGAAGAGACTTTCCATATTGACTTACATATCAATTTATAACAATTGAATTTAATAAAATTTGTCATTCCACTAGTTGTATACCTAAACTGCATTTTAAGAATTGATAACCACCAAAACTTGCTCGATTGAGTTGGATTAAGAAATGACAAAATAATGATAAATATGAACATTATTAAACAAACATGGAAACAAGAATATTTGGGGAAAGTATTTCAGTAATATTATCTTTTCAAAGTTTATCTGTGAATGATTTTATTTGTCGTTATTAATCTTACAGATCGTAAAAAAAAATTATGTTTCTAATAAAATACAGAGCCTCCCCATGGACTGTCACTTTAACGTGGCGGGGAGGTTTGCATGCTCCAACGACCTGGAGAGCTATGCTGGCGGGAGTATGAACTCCTGGCAGGGCCACCCATGCCAGACAGGTCAAAGGGTAGGAGCCAGACAAAGAACAGTCCACTGGTCCTCCAGGTTGGGGGTTGAGCGTTGGGCTAACACTCCAACCTCGAAAAAAGCAGCTTGTTAAGAAAACTTCAAGGAATGAAACCGGATTGATCAAATATAGACAACCTGGCATGGCAAGAAAAAGAATTGGATGGCGAAGAAATGAATTTTACCTTAGCACCTGGAATGTGCTGTCATTATATCGGCCTGGAGCCCTAAAACTACTATTAGAACAGCTGGACAAATACAAGGCTGAAATTATTGCTCTACTAGAAATTTGGTGGTTTGGGGAAGGAACATTAGAAAAAGAAAACCATGTTATTTTCTACAGCTGTGATGAGAAAGTACATAATTTAGGAGTAGGCTTTGTTGTGAAAACCAAGGTGAGACATGCGATAATAGGTTTCCAACCAGTTAGTCCGAGAACTTCTTTAACTACACAGTCATTTCGTGCACCTACTGAGGTATCTGAGGAATCCAAAAAGGACAAATTCTATGATCAATTGGAAAGACTGTATGAACGAAGTCCGGTAAACAATGTTAAGATTGTATTGGGAGAATTCAATGCCCAAATAGGAAGAGAAAATGTATTCCATCCCACAACTGGGAACTACAGTCTGCATGAATATACCAATGACAATGGCCGTCACTTGATCCACATAATATGATCATTGGTGGTACATTCTTTCAGAATAAGAATGTGCATAAAGCTACATGGGTATCCCCAGACAGGACAGTAGTAAATCAAATTGACCATGTCTTAATTGATGGTAGACATTCATCAAACTTGCTTGATGTCAGAACTTACAGAGGTGCCAATGTAGACTCTGATCACTATCTGGTTATGGCAAAAATAATAAATCTAAAATCCAGAAAGGAGAAAGGGTGGTTAAATATTGAACTTCTCAGTTACAAAATGAAGAACTAAGAAACATCTATGTTCATAGAATAGAGGGAGGCCTTCATGAAAGACCTTTTGTGGAAAATAGCTGCATCTCTTCTGAATGGGAGAAATGTAAAGAAGTGGTACGAAAGGTGGCAGATTAGTTGATTGGGAAAGAGATACCCCAGAAAAGGAATGATTGATTTGATCAGGAGTGAGAGAAAGTAACTGCAGAAAATAACAAAGTCTATCTAGCAATGCAACAGAAGCATGGTGTACGTAATGCACTGCTGTTATATCGAGAAAAAAGACAAACTGAAAAGAAAATACATCGCAGTAAGAAGAGAGAATGGGAAAAGAAATGACTTGAGGAGCTAGAAGGTCTTTATTCAGCTCAAGAAGTAAGGAAATTTTATAAGGAGGTGAATAAGACAAGGAAAGGTTTTAAACCTAGGGTTACCAAGTACAAAGCAAAAGATGGATCAATTATTAGTGACCAACAAGGTATACTGGACAGAGCACTTTGATGAGCTATTGAACAAAAACAAAACAGAAATATACCAGGAAGAAAATGAACCCGTAGATGAGACTATAGAATCAGACAGAATGCAATACACAAGGAACCACCTTCCTATGAAGAAGTGAATGGAGCCATCATGAAATTAAAATACAATAAATCACCTGGCTTAGATGGCATACCTGCTGAACTTTTAAAATATGGTGGTGTCGAACTAAAGAAGAGACTCCATCAGATAATCCTCTATATTTGGACTAACGAGGTATTGCTGAAAGAATGGAATATTGGCATTATATGCCTGCTCCGCAAGAAAGGAGAGCTATTGTAATGTGGAAACTTCCTACAAAGTATTTTTAAATGTTCTGTATTCCTGACTTCAGAACTATACGGAAAAAAATTTGGGTAGCTACCAAGCAGGATTTCGTTCTGGAAAATCAACGATAAACCAGATTTTTACACTAAACCAAATCCTTGAGAAAACTAATGACTACCAAGTGGAAATCCATCACTTATTTATAGATTTCAAATCTGCATATGATAGTATAAACCAGCAAAATCTTTACTCAGCAATGCAATAATAGGAATTTCGATGAAGTTAATAAACCTGGTGAAGCTCACACTGGTGGAAGTGCAGTGCATAGTACGATTCCAGTGTCACATCTATCACAACCATTAGTGGCAAAGAATGGACTAAAGCAAGGTGATGCTCTTTCATGTCTTTTCTTGAACATCACTCTTGAGAAGGTGATGAGAGAGACTGGCATACAAACTAGAGGAACTATCTTTTATAAGACTGTCCAACTGTTAGCATATGCAGATGACATAGATCTGATGTCACATACAGTGAACGATTTGAAAGAATCATTTCTACGTTTTGAGGTAGCAGCAAAGCAGAAGGGCTTGTCAATAAACCAAGAGAAAATGGTTTATATGTTCTCCGAAAGAGATCAGAATCCTTCAGAAATACTGTCTGTTGGAGAATATCGCTTTAGAAGAGTTGACAACTTCAAGTATTTGGGTTGCATTGTAAATAGAAACGACGACTGGACTCAGGAAATAAATGCTTGCATGACACTAGCCAATAAGTGTTACTATGGCCTTATAAGACATATGAGATCAAAACTTCTATCTAGAAGCAATAAAACTGCCCTATACAAGACACTAATGAGACCAGTGCTAGCATATGGGGCAGAAACCTGGGTTCTATCAAAGTGGATGAAGTTAGAATTCTTCATTTTGAACTCAAGATCTTGTGAAAAATCTATGGAGCCATATTTAAACAAGATGGATGGCACCGAAGAACTATGATGAACTCTATTAGTTGTTTAAAGACGTCGACATTATAAAATTCATCAAGCTAAGTAGACTCAGGTGAGCTGCAAGAGTGGGAAGCAGAAATTGGAGGAAAGCTGCTCGTAGGATTATTTTTCTAACTACCTCTGTCCTGTGATGGATTGGAACAGAGGTGGCCAAACTGTGGCACTTCGGATGATTAAAAGTGGCACATTATATCCTTGATCCTATTTATATGTTGGATGAGAAGTCCCTTTACATTGTTAGAAAGTATTGTGCAGTTACACATGTATTATAAATACAATGAATGGCCAAATGTTAAATAGAAGTTCTTCCGGCAAACAGAGAGAACTGACAATTCCAACTTCCAAGGCAATCTCTCTCTTTCTCAGTGCCAACAACTTTAGAGTTATCTTCACCAATTGAGCATCAAGTAGCCATCGCCCTCTCATATAGGAACATCATTCTTGATTTTGTAGATTGGTGTCTTCTTAAACTGGCATATATTAATTAATTTAACGGTGTCAAAGTTATTCCTTTTTGTCCCCTAAGCAAAGCAGATTCTATCCTCATATCTATTTACCAACCCATAACCATGAATGTATGACATCATAAAAGTGCTCATATTGCACATCTGAAGTCTTCAGTCAAAAAAATTGTGCTTGGTATGCAAAAGGTTGGCCACCCCTTATTTAGAACATAAAGTAATTAAAAAATGTAATACCATACAATAGAAGTAACCAAACAGAAAACATCCAAGAGGGTACTAACTTTACATTAATGTGAAATATGATTAAGACATAATAGGTCTCTTTATTTAACAAATTTCTAAGATACTGTTTATAATGCTGCACAGTGAAAAATAATTTAACATATATAGTAAAAAAATTGGTTATCACAGCTGCATTTCAATTGATAGTATACAAATAACATTTGTTTCAGTGTGATTACAAAAAAGTAAATTTATATAAAAATTTTTCATACATGAAAATGTGGTATTTGAGAGTATATACAAATATCTAGAGTGATTGTTTATGTATAAAGTCAGAAACTCATATAATGTTTAAGTATGGATTTAAATTTACAAGATGAACCACTTAGAGTAATAAAATATTAATGGAAAATGATATTAAGTACAATGCTTTTATTGTTAAAAATAATTATTGCACAATTTATGTTATATCTCTTTTAAATAAATAAATAAAAATTCAGATTGCATAATAAATTTATTAACTTATTTTATTAATTAAATTGCAACTTTTGATCATATTGCACAATTAATGACATCATAATTTCAATTGCACTTGAGAAGATTGATTTGGTCGAGCAGTTATAAGTTATTAATATAACTCTTTAATAAATTATTTAAAACAATATGTATACTTGACTAACACATATACTAACAATTCAATTTGCCACTTCAAATTCATTATTAGTGATTAAATGATAAAACATCAAAACTCTTATTACCATCCTTTGTTTATGTAAAACTGTCATTTTTAATTCAACAATAATGTTGCAATGAAAAAAATAACACCATTTACAATGGGCCAAATATAACAAGAGTGCCAAATGGGTTTTCTGGATTCTCTGTGGACAAAAATTCATTTATAATTATTTTATAATTTTGGATTATCGAAAACATTTTGAAATATTTACAAAACCTAACAAGAAAAAGAAAAACTATTTCTATACAATTACATGATTGCAGTATGGAAAAATGTCATGTTTATGTAAATACACAAAAATAGAAAGAATTTTAATTAATTGGTATACAACATAGTTTTCTACAATATTTACAATGGTTCAAACTTTTTTTTTTAATTATTTGTTGTGGTATTCAGCCCTAAGACTGGTCAGATAAAACCCTCCATGCTAACCTATCTTGCACAAGCCTTTTCATTTCCACATAACTAGCACATCTGACAGCCTCCCTAATTAAAATTAGTATGCAGTCTAACATAATCTGTATTTCCCCTAATATTATAAGGATTAGTTATAGTTTGTCCTGATAGGATTCTTTTCAATTTCTTTACCATCATAATAGTTTTGAAAATGTATATAGAATAAATACTTTTTTATTTTTGTAAAATATTGGTTTATGAGAATCAGTTGTTTTCATACCAAATATAAATCCAATAATTTTTTTTGAGATTAGAAGCCTGTCCATATACTTAGAAGCAGAACTTCCCCGAACTTCTATTCCATAAGTGATATGGGAGTATACATTGCCATAATAAATGTTAAATATTGGGAGGACAGGTAACAGTCGTTTTAATGCATACACATTTCTGTTTATTATGTTGCATAATTCATTAGTGTGTTCTCCCCATGTTAGTTTAGAGTCCACATTAAGTCATAGAAACTTTGTGTACTTAACAAAATGTACCTCTTTTCCACCACAAGTTATTGCATTTCCCATATCTGCAGTCTGCATTTTATTACTGAAATATAAAATGTTCATTTTATCTGTACTGACTTGAAGATTATTCTGTTTGAGGAAATTATTAAGGTTATTTATACTACATTGTGTTACATTTAGTAATAACTGCATATCATTATGCCAGTTCAGTATTACAAATATAATCTTTATACCATTGTTAACATCTCATATATGATGAACAATAAAGGTTCCAAAACTGAACCTTGTGGTACACCATATGTGATTATTCCTGGCAATGATTTTATTTTTGATATCATTTTGAAATGGGATTTCTGTATTTTGGTGCCTGCCTTGTGAGTAAGAGGTGAATAGATTTAGAGCAGAACCACAAACACCAAATGCTTCCAGCTTCTTGCAGAGTATGGAATGATCAATTACACCAAAGGCTTTACATAAGTATAAAAATGTTCCTATTCCATGAAGTATTAACAAATTTCGACAGCAATGCATGTACAAATTCAGTAACTGCATCTACAGTGGAGTCTTTTTCTAAACCCATCTGTTTTTTTAATACATTGATTACTGTTAAAAAGTTTAGTAATCTAGTATTAATCCCTTTTTCAAACACTTTTGAGAAGACTGTTATCAATGGTATTAGTCTATAGTTAGAGAATTAGACCTATCTTCCTATCTATAAATAGGTCTCACTAATATGGTTTTCAGTAAGGAAAATTGCCATTAATGTGTTGATTAGATTGGTAAGATACTGCATTAAAGGTTTGTAACATTTTTTTAAGTATACAATAATAACAAAGTTTCTCCTTAACCAGATTAAGGCTTTTCAAATATGTTTTGTTGCTAAAAATCTTTGTACAATATGACATACAACTTACTTAGATGAAAATGGACTTGGTGGATTAACAGATGGAACATTGCTAGTATAATGAACAACTGTATACGTCACAAAAGTTGCTGCCACACCTACTATCAATGGAATTAGAAACCAATTCATCTCAAAAGCAAATCTTGCAATTGGGGACCACATGGATTTGAAAAAGGTAGTAAAAAATTCTAGGTATCCACCTAAAAAAAAGGAACAGTACAGACAAAACAATTTCATAATAAAATAAATACTTAAAATGAATAAAAATGCAAGATAACACAATTTTAAATAAGCAATTGCTAAAAATAACTTGTAACCCATCATAATGGTAAAAAACCACTGAAGGTTGCATACCATCTTGATAAAAGTATGGATGTGTACATAATTTATTAGTTTTCAGTTTCTTCCCCCTTCTTGAATATGATTAAGTTATTAAAAAGCATATTAACTCAAACATTACCCAGACAGATATTGTTTGGTGTTAAAATTGTATTCATCAATCAGATTTCACTTATCAGATAATATTACTTCAATAAATTGTTTTTAAATGTCCTGATCACAAAATACTTTTTTTAGAGAGCAGCTTTCAGAAAACCAGTTAAGCTTGTTGACCTATTAAAGCTGTATCCCCACACCAATTCAAAACTAAAAAATATCAGATAGTGTATACATTTGGGCTTGCTATTTGTTGACCAACAATCATCGAATTACGATGAACAAGGCCAAAAATTCAATTTTTATGAACTTTCTCATTTTAAGGAATAGTACTATTTGTAATTATTAATTTTTAAACTTACCATACTTGTACAATATTTTTAGCAGTACCACACTGAGTGAAAATGATAGCATACACTTCACAACTATTAGTTCGTAATCGGGAACCCCTTTAAGTTCTTGAGCAGGCTGATAAATTTTGAAATTATAATTACTTGATGTAAAACCGTTGACATCTTTTATCTTCATGCGGTCATATAAATTCCTTACTTTATCTGTTATTTTTGACATGTTTTCTCATGCAAATTATAGCTTTATGAAACACAAACATAAACAAGCTTCAGCTGCAGGGGGTTTGTCCTAGTCATAGATGAAATAGTAAAATTCACAGCAAAGATGCTAATACTTGGACATAAATAAAATCAAGCAGATTGAAAATATTATCGAGTATTAAACTTATTAGTAGTTAAAATATTCTTGAACGCAAATTAATGTTAAAGCATGAACTAACTAAATTTTAGGAATAGTGAAATATTCAAATTTTGGGATCAAAATAATGCGGATAGACATGTCTCAAATTTTATACTGCCAAACAAAAATCCTTTGTATTCAAGTACTCGCAAGATTATTTTATGTATTTCAATTCTGCTTATAAACAGATGACAAACGATTATTCTATTCCAAAAAAATGTTTTGCTTTATTTTCTTTCAAGTCAGAATCTTAGTTCTGAGTAATAGGGCATTGGCTAATAAACAAGCCAACTCAACAATATTGAGGATTTACTTTTAATTATTAAGAATAATTATTAAAATTCTCTTATTGAATGTTCATTAATTATTGTTATATATTTACTCCCAATATTTTAATCGCAATATAAATTCTTATTTATTATTATACTATTAAAACGAATAATCAACAAAAACATAATTAGCATGTGATTGACTATTTCGGTTTCGCAAACCTTTCTTCTGTAAAATTTAATTTAATAACTAACCTACATATTTGACCCGAATTGTTTTTCTTGAATATATATTTTGGATTATCTTTGTTACTTCAAATTTGCAATTAATAACCTACATTAAAGTTATGTACAGATAGTTATATCAATATTTATTAAAAATTATAATTTATTTTGCTCAGTATAACATCGCTGCAGCAAGTGCATTTGCGTGTACCTTATCTTGGCGTGGTGTAGAGTGTTTTTGTTTGTTGTCTCTGCAGAATTAGTAGCAGAGATTCAGCGGGACGTTGTGGAACGTTACTGAAGTTTTGAGCCAAGATTGAGCTATTTAATTATGGCGACTCAAGACGATGTTGGAATTGGGGACTTTGTCCTCTTAGATGAAATTACAATTGGAAAGTTTATGGAAAATTTGAAAACAAGGTAACTATCTTAACTTAGTAATATTAATATAGTAATGAAGCATATTTTGTCAACCGGAGGGCGTGGTTGGTAGTTTCCGTGATTCAAGTGTATTGGCGGCAAATGTCAAATGATGTTAATTGTGGCTTCTTCATACTTGACATACTGTATAATGACTCATACCAGAGGATCCTCCCAAATGACGATATAGAGCTTTGTTATGGAACAGTGAAAGTTTGCGATTTTTGTTGCCTTGACGTTTGAACCATCTAGCCTCTACTGATGTAGTGGCTTATATTTCGTGTCATCTGAAAGTAGTGTAGAAATGTGAAAATAGAAAACATAACTTGCTGTGTAAATTATAAAATGTGTTCACATATGACATATTGCTATTGTTCAAATTTACTCTGATTTGTTGTGATCAGCTGTTTTAGTTTTTAGTTCCAAAGGCTTTGTTATGTCGCACAACTTTAATTGCACAGGAATGCTGATTATAATACGCACAGAAATAAAATCGACCGTATTTAATATTTTGTATTTATAACGAATCATATTGTGTTATTATTAAATTATTAGATTTTCTCTGAAAATGTAAATACTTTAGTACCAGGATAAATGTTCATTAAGAAACTATGACAATTAGGTTTTGCCTTTTATAACACACACATATGTTTGATAATTATTTTTCCTATAATTCTGTAACACTGCTTTGAAAATTTTGAAAGAATTTGAAAAGTTTTAGGACCACAATTAGTATCTTACTTCTCGGGTTTTCACCCGGGTCAAGTTGCGATCAAAGCGCGACGTTTCGACGGCCGATAGCCTTGCCGTCATCTTCTAGCTATCTCAATGTGTTTTTTTTCCAAATAGTTAATAATTAATCATTTAATGATTTTAGTTTTAACAAGTCTATGACAGGAGTAATTAAAAAAAGTACATGTTTAATTGAAGTTAGATTGTATATGAATAAGTCATAAGCAGAGTTATTAATGCATATGGAAATTATTTTTCATGTAAATGAATAGGTGAATGCAGCATAGAAATAACCTTTTAAAATAATACTTGGAGTTAAGATATATTAAAGGGGCAAGATAAGGAACATATGTGGGAAACTATTAAATAAAGGTGTTCCCGAGTTTTAAGAAATGAGATAATTATTTTTCAAGTTCAGTGTATGAATGTATTTGATTATCCTTATCTGCTTTTCAAAGATAAGATGTAGATAATAAGTTTTGAGTAGTAGCTACCTGTTGAATTACGTTATTCTGGTCTTTTAAAATTGTAAATATGTTCTTATTTTGGTAGCAGTTGTTTCAATGCCCTTAAACCTGCAAGAACTGAAAATAAGTTCTTTTTGTGTTGTTAGTTTGTGTTTTATAGATTGTATCTGTAATACAAGTGTATACTGGTATTGACCATAAATTAAAACTATTTCTAATCATTTATAACTATTATGATTGAATTAAAAAGTATATTATTTTTATTACATACAATTTGTCATGGATTGACCTTTTCTAAAATAAACAATATTAAGAGAGAAAAGAAATACAACATAATGTTTCTGTCATCACTGTTACTTTGTTTAGGAGATCGAAAATTGTAAGGGGCACCAAAACACATTAGCTGATGAACGCAAAAGCTTTCTAGTTTGTCTGATTTCTGCTGTGTTTATTGGCTACTTTTTCATCTAATAGTCTAGCACTGAAGCAGACGTTTTTATAGTTTCATGTTTAAGAAAACATTGACAGATGAGTTAAATCAACATCACCAAAAAATGTTGCACTTAACCTTTAAAATTTGTGAGACAAATTACAATTAAATTTTGAAGTTTTATTTAATCTTAATGGTATTTGAGTTTGAAGATCAACAGACATCAAATTTTAAAGAAAAAAAGCATGTAACCATCATTTATGTCATCATATTAAAGGTTTAACATTCCAGAGTTGAAATTTGAGAGAATTTATTTGGAGAAGGAGTTACTCGCAGTTTTTTTTAACATCAGTAGTTTTTTAATTCAATATAGAAATAAGAATTGAAAGCTTGCAAATCACACACACATCTCAACCCATATACAATTGGACTGGCTTCAAATTAGTTGTTGATTTGCTCTTTTCTGGTTTTCCTGTTTGTAGAATAGAGTTATCCAAAATAAAAAAGATTCTCTTGTGTTGAAACCCAAGAAGATTTTCTTAATTCGACTCACCGGAAAAGCCTGTGATCTGTAGTTTAAAAAAATATCAAAGATCTATAAAAATATAATTTTTTCCTACAAATATTTCGTAGTAGAAAGATGGAAAAAATGGCCTGCAAATTAATGATTCTCACCTCTACACACTTCTATTTGCGGATGATCAAGTGATTGTCACAGCAGATACAGATGACACAAGCTACATAACATGTATGATGGAAGAATTCCAAAAGAGGGGGTTAGAAAGAAATTTTGACAACACAGAATATCTTGTTCGAGCAGAAGGGAAAAATGGGATATTGATGGAATAAATGTAAAAACTGCAATACATTTAGATATTTACAATCAGTTCATTAAAATTCCGAATTCGGAAAGTTATATAAACAGTAGAATTTGTAAATGACTGAATGCAATCCATAAACTCGATGGTACTTGCGGAGTAAGGGAATTCAATGTTAGACGAAGGAAAGTATGTATAGATCCATCATAGAAGCATAACTTTGTATAACTCAGAAACACAAGAAATAAATAAGAACAACGAGTGAAAATTACAAGCAGTCGAAATGGATGCAGTGAAAAGAACCTGTGTAGGGTATCGAGATTAGAACACATTCCTTGTACAAGAATTAAAGATAGAATGAAGAAGAAATTATAGATGGAATATAAAAGAAAAGGCTAAGGACGTGGAAACAAGGAGTTAATTGAAGTGTCTGTCTGGAAGTTTGTCTCAAATAGGTTCCGAAACGGCTCAACGGATTTCAATGAAAATATGAGAGTTTAAAACAGGAGTTTTAACTTAAAAAATTTTACGGGTAAAATTTCGTGGCATACGCGCATCCAGATCTCCAAAATTTAAAATCGGGTTGCCTATACTCTTGAAATAAGTTCTGTTGAAAACTATGAAAGTTAAGATCAATGATATTAAACTAAGCATCTACAATTAAAATATATATACAATTTTTTTTGAACAAGTAAATATGGAAGTACAGTTAATTCGGTTTTATTAGAGGAACGGAAAAGGCTTGCGCAAGATAGGTTAGTCTTAGGACTGAATGGCACAACAATAGAGGAATGAAATAATTAACGTGTCGGTTAGCTTTTAACTTAGAAACTTATCTACAATATATACTATTGATTTTATTTTAAAAATTGTTATTCATTTTGTAGGATTATTGCATTGATTCTTCTCGCCTATACTTGGCAACAAAGATTTTGTTTACCTAACAAAATAAAGTAATTTGGAAATTATGAATTTAAAATATAAACTTCTTTAAGTTGTTAATGACGATTAAAGATATTTTCTATTTCAGAAAAATAAACACGTTCAGCCGCTTACCTATAATGCGCAAAAATTCACTGCATAAGCAGACAAAATGCGGTCTTGATACGCTTCGTCATTTTGTCTCAAAATATAAATTTGAAAATTTTGTTACTGATTTATAATCGTAATCGGTTCGGCCGTTTTTTTTGTTTGAAGGGTGAAAAAAGAGGTTTTGACAGGTCCGAAATTTTGTCTCAAAGTGACGGATGGCAATTTAATGTCGTTTAATACGGTTCCATATAACAACTTCATAAGATTTCAATGAAATAGGTCTGACCATTTTCTTGTGATAATGAATAAAGTTAGCTTGACTCGCAAGCAATTTAATGATATCGGATAATATTTGAATTCGTGAAAAATGACTCTCAAAAGCCATGCGAGGACAGAAGTAGAATTTTATTTATATCGAATTTCAATTTTAAGAAGAATGTATGAAATTATTGATATTTCTACATGTAAGACTTTACGGAAAGTATATTTTTCAGTTTCTATTTACATGTTTAATTGTTCAGATTAGACAACTAATATATATATATATATATATATATATATATACTATAGAGTATATGTATATATACAGCGGAAAAAAATTAAGCACGTATATTAGTTAATTATTTCAACTAAACAGTATTAAACGTATGAAAGGAACACATTTACAATAGAGTAATCCATCAAGAAAATGATAACTTATACAGGGAGTTACTATCTTAATGGCTTCACGTTTTTATATGAAGGCTTAGCTTAGATAATTCATCACATTTGATAACGGTAGTGAGCGTTATTTAATCTTTGAAAATTTTTACCTTGGTAACTAAGTTAGATAAGGTCTGTAAAATATGTTAAATATAGCAAACAATATAATGTTAACTGGAATGGTGATAAGTCTTTGTTGCTAGCTACTCGCAAAATAGTAGGCGCTTGCAAAATTCTACAATATTAACGTATACTACTAGGTGACCTGTGTGAGTTGAGCCTGGGGAGTTTCTTCACGCCTGATATATGCCATCTGAGGCCCGCAAAACAATTAACAGATTTAAAATCGAAACATACTTTTTACAATTATAAGTCTTAACACACTACTTAGCATGTTAATAGTTTGCATTTATAATTCAATGTTACATGAAATTTAATTGTTCAAATTGACCTCCATGACAGTTAATTTGATGACGTCACGTCGCGTAAATAAGGTGTTGCCAACCGAGCTTTGAAGATGGTTTGCTGGTTCTGGCGTATTCGAAACTTTGTGTTGTATCACTATCACGCGATCTTTCCTATAGCATTTCGTTTCAACACAAATGTCTTCAATGAATAAAAATGCCTAAATAATTTCATGAACAAAAAATTGCAGAATCAGTCTTTCTCTGGACATGTTATGTGGTGTTTTGGGGAGTTTTATACCATTTTGCTTGGGGAAAAGGAGTTCTTGCTTTCATTCCTTAATTTCATTTGGGTATGTATGCATTGGGCATCCATTTTTTGAGTAGCCGAAAGAAATAATGTAGATTTTTCAATCGTATATAATAGAGAATTAGGATAGCTATATTGGTACTGTATCAACATTTTAAAGTAGTGAAGCTTTCCTATACTATTTTTATATTCGTAAAAACCGAACAACATTCTCTATGTTTTAAATTTGGTTTGCTGATTTTTTAAAAACAACGTGTATGTTAACAACCCGTATATTACGAAATAAAGCGTGGAAAGCCCCAGGAGTCTAGGATCCTACCCGGTGTTTCACCTAAAAGAGATGCAGGTAAAACCCCAGAAAATCTGCATCAGGTAGGTCGGACTATTGGACACTATTATCACGTTCTTTCGATGGTGGTAGATGAGTTTACTGTGGGGTCGCAGCATTGCCTTCTACGTGTCTCCACCAGTTTTAGGAGGCAGTTGACCGACGGATCCAATGGGATCAGGGGACAACTCTTGCTGCATGCCCAAGGTCTTCGACTCCAGTACATGCACCTCCCCAAATGCATGAAGATGCCTCGGCATGTGAGAACCTTTAAAAAACCAGAGTACGAGGCATCCCCAAAGGTGAGCCCCGCAATCAAACTGGGGAGAAATACTGCTAGAGAAAGCTCCCACAGCAACTCTGTCCATTGGCTGCCCCTTCGATGTGGTAATAACAAATTATGTACATTTATTTGGCCCAGTACTAAAACACATTGAATTTTAGTGAAATGAAGAAAAATGTATTAGTAAGTAGGGCAAATACGACTTATAGAAGTTGCATCGATGTATATTTTATATTAATCGTGAAATATTCTCAACGGCGGCATCTTTAAAATTAATAACGCGATGATTTTGTTATGTTTAAAGAAGTGTATTAACAATTATAAAGTATTTCATTATTATCGATACAATTGAAAATAGACTAGTTTTTCGGTGCACAGAGAATAATGTTATAAGATAAAATGAGTTTTTTTGTCAAAGCAACTTAATAATTCATGTACGACACTGCACAAGCTTTTCATATTGTTGGGAAACAACTAACATATACAATTCTTTTCACAATGATTAACATAGGCACATCTTTCCACGAAAAGTGGAATAAGTTTTAGGGCGTACTGTGAAAATAGTTGGATAGAGAGAAAACAGCGTGTGTGAACCGCATTCTCCTGTAACATATAAAAAGGAAAGTTGTGGTTTATTATGTGGGAAACGTTGTGGGATTTTGTATAATATTTCTATATTTCAGACTGATGTATCCAACTCCCAAAATTAATAAAGGAAAATAGTTCGTCAAAATTCAACTATCAGAAAAAAAGGCAAAGAACTACAATTCTTACATAATGTTACGGCTTAAACGTCGTGTTTCTTGAAATTATTTTGAAAGGTAGATGGGAGACTTTCTAGCCTTGAAAGAATGTATGTACTGCCAATTATTTCATGATGTAGACATGCGAATGGAGAAGGATATGATAAATTTGATGTAGAATTTGTGATTCAAATTAGGCCATCATTACTTGTAAATTTTCTTTAAGTAAGTAGCAGTGAAACAGTAAGACTAATTATTCAAATACTTTGAACATTGTTGTGTATAAAATGCTAGGATAGAGCTTGATTTTCACAATCTGGGCCTAGTAAATTATACTCCCCATTACTCGAATCGGGCCTTAAAACTTGGAACAATTCATGTCTTTAAAAGTTTTATAAAGTATTTGAAACGAAGCAATTCAGTTCCCTGATAGCGCATATTTGCGTTAGTTGTCGTGATAAGATAATAACTATTATCAATTATTGACGTGATCAGAAGTTAATACAACTTTATTTTTTTATCGGTTTTTCTGCCGTAGGCTTTAGCGTGATTCACCGGTCTGTAATATGATTCACCGTCGCGTAAGCTGCCAACTCCTTGTGTCGAGTCTGGGAGTTACATCAGCCCAAGCGCGTGAGCATAAATGCAAATGTTCTGGCGAGAAATGAAACGAATTAACTCTTCATAAATCCGTTTGGAACGGTATCGAAAAGTTGTAGGAGTCTTTCTTTTGATTTAACACAGTTGTAACAAAATGATCAAAGGAACTTGGTCTTTACGTGTCTTAATTTGATATGCCTCACCCTGTGTAATTAGTCGATAAGACTATTGGTTTAGAAGCTAATCTCCATCTATCATCTTGTGACGTTTGTTTAAATTGGGGTTTTTTGAGATTTGAAATAAAATGAGGGATCCCTTGAACTTAGGTCATTAGCTTTTCTGTAACGATACTAAATTAATTGTCAGATTTTATCGCAATCAAATGACCAGATGTCCAGCCTTACCCGTTTTCCTCAATACACATCAACCATTTACGCAACACCACAAAGCGGGAGCATATTGATGAGTTTAACATGTTGAGTACAGAGACTTCCATCTTAATCTCTGGGACGTTTATAATGTGCAACTTTTTACGAATGCTTATCGAAATTCTCTGGGATCAATGTTTCCTTGCTTCACTCTTGCATGTTCGAGGAGTGATCTGAAAGCCTGCGATGAAAGGTGTACATTTTATTTCATACGACCAATACAACCACCCGATAGTACAATCAGTAGCCCAATTCTTTAAGTCTCCATATCGGTTTGTCGTTTCGTAAGATGAGTTTGAATATTCCCTCGAGTCCTTGCTTATTAAGCCACGTTGTCGCGAAGCGCTCAACTCATCGTCTGAAACGAATTGTTTGTGAAAGTCGCTTGGAGTGAGGTGCGGGCTGAAAGCAGGGTGATCGGTGATGTCCCAGCCAAATTGCTTCAACAGTGTGGTGGTCTTCTGGTCTGTATGAGGTGCATCGTCGTGAAGGAAGAAAACGCACTTGGAGAGAGGTTTCGTGCAACCGTGTCGAGGTCACGCTGTATTGGTTAGCTATCATCCTGTGCCTTCTTTCCAAATCCTCCACGAGTATGACACCTGTGAGGTTCCAAAACACTTTGAAGATGGCGTCACCTTAAACTTTTGTGTCTTTGGCGAGGCTGGGTGTTTCCACTTCATGGACAACCACTTACTGCTGGGGGGATGTAGTGGTGGTTCCACGTTTCGTCATCCATGACAATGTGGTGAATAAAGCCATTACCTTTAATAGAGAACCGTTGAAAAAGTTGCAGACTTTCCCCCACGTGCTTCTCCTTGTGTTGGTTTGACATTTAGTGGAACCCATCGTACGCATACTTTTTTGGTACTGCAGAATAACGTGATCAATATGCCGAACAATCCCGAGTGACCCAATTTTTCCCGCATTTGCCGTAACGTGGTTTTCCAGTTGTCCTGAATCGGCTCCTCCACGCGAGCCATGTTCAGATCGGTTGTAGCCGTGTTGAGTTGGCCAATGCGATCGTCGTAGGTGACACTTTGTCTCCCGGCCGCAAACTTTCGACACAATTTTGCTACGTGTTGTCGCGACATTAGTCTCTCCGTACACCTCTTCCAGTTGTCAATGAATTTCAGCCTCGGTTACGCCCACAGAAAGCGAATAAAGGAGCGGATTTTTCGCGAGACCAGTTTTCCAAACGCGTCGGAATTTGTGTTTACCTATCTAGCGCTGAAGGTGAATGGATTTTGAAATTGTACACAGTTACAAACCACAAATATTAGTATTACCGCACTCTACAAATTCCTCTAACAGACGCAACTGAAGGAATACAGGCCTTGTATCCTTAGTAGACGATCACCTCTCGTACTATCGACTTGATATTATTTTTACCCATTACTTCAATTCTTTCAAGGCTATGAGGCCAAATATAAAAATTCTTTTATATACGGTTCAACACCGTCGATATTTTTTTCAACATATCAGTTTTCATTACGTTTTATTGGCATTACATTATTTATACAGGCCATTTTATTCTTGCAGAAATTCTCCCTCGGTACTCTAATTCTATGCAAATTTAGTTATCCTTCTGATCTGAGATACTTCCACAATTTTATTCTTTGAATATCGTGGCAATGCGACCCGTCATATTTAGGGAAGATCTGAACGCGATTATCTTACCTTACAACCATGCACCTCAGAACCTCGTTCCGATCAAAACTTATAATTGATTTAATGTTGTTATTGTCAATTCCATCTACATCATTGTTTTTGTAGTTTAATCTAGACTACACACTTCCCTTTCCCTCATTGTAACCTTTGTTCAAGAAGCCTTAAAGGTTTATTAAGAGCTTGCTATCATTTTCCTCCTTCATATTTTATTAATAGTTAGTGTGATTCCGATAATAATCATTTATATTCTTTTTTTGTATCTTTTGTCTTTATACTCCGAAAGTTAGCACTGGGTCACTTTAAATAATATTTTATACTTGATTTGAATATGTACATCTTGTTGCTCATTGTATGAAATTGTCAAATGAAATTTGAAAGGTTAAAGATATTAGTGGATGCACAGTATGATTATCAATTGTATTGCAGTTTTGAGGTTAATTATGTTAAGCTGGAAAAGGATTATGATGAAGCTCGTGTTTGGAAGAGCCAAGACAATCGTTTCAAGGCGGATCGTTCATAGAATCGGCAGTCTTTGCTCTCATCGTCAGGAAAATTGCGTTCCCCTTCTTCAATTCACCACCAATATTTTGGTTCTAAGGATATATGCGACTTAAATTGGCTATGAAAAATATCTCGCCTAAAGACAAGGTGTCTAACGAAAGATGCACTTTTCGAACAGTGTACCAATTCGAAAAGTCAATTTGCCTTCATTGTTCTTATTTTAGACATTAACCTCAAATACCAGGGAAATTCAAAATAAGGTATAATTAAACAGTCAATAATTACTAAACTCTTTGTCAATAATTTTTTTGGCTGAATAGTTTAATGCTGGTCGTAGATAGATAGCAACATGTTCCCAGATTCAGTTCTTACCCCGGATTTTTTTACAAAGTGAAATATATAGAAGCAAAATCATTGCCATGTTTTAAAGGGCAATATTTAGGATAGTTGCTTACGTAAGTAATTTAAATAGTTTTCATTGAAAGTAAAGTATTTTAATTGTTCAATTAAAGATCATCGAATACGATATATATCAATGTTCATCATCGTCATTAATTAAATGGCCTGAAATAAATAATAGTCTTCGGATAAAAAGTGTTTGATCATAAAACACAAGAAAACTACTCGTCCTATATAATTTTTTTCACCGTTGACAAGGTACAATAGGTACTAGGTACTCTTGGTCTCCGTTTTACTTTCGTCTGTTGTCCTCGTAACAAGTGTTCTGGCTACCTGAAGATGAGCATAATATTATTTTTATATTCCAATACTATTAAATTTCCTTTAAAATATTGTGATTGAGAAAGACAACTTCCAATTTGTTTTCGAACGTCTTTCACAGTTAATTCAATTATGAGATGAAAATCAAAAGTCTTATATTTCGACCACCGGTTCAGCTGTGTCTAGCGAATCCGAAAGTTATGCGGAACAATGATACAGTGAATCGATTCCCTGATGGAGAATTTTTTATTTTTCAATACGAAATAAGTTAGATTCATTTATTTGCGTAAGGCCATCGTTGTGTACATAGTGTCTCAGACGTCCATACATAGAAATCATGTGTCTATTTGTTTTTCTGATAGCAGATATGAACAACTATTTGTTGTTGAGTGAAGCGACTTTTAAGGAAACTCGCGTTATGAAACAATCTATTGCTATTAGGAGAAGGTGTGGTTTAATCCATGCCAAGTGTCCTGATTTGAGGAACAATTCCCGTGCGACCATTTCCGATTTTGATAAAATTTAGACAGTTTGTACTCTGAAGCCTTACATAAACATATGCAAAATTTCAGTTCGAAATATGTATTTATGACTGAGATACGGGCGTTTTCGTCGAAGCCTGCGGTTCGTCGGAGACGACGTCGTTTCAAATGTACTACTTTTGAGCTTCAATATTGTGGCAGTTATTAGAGAATAGACCCTGAAAATTCGTAACAAGATGAATTGCATACGTAGAATACGAAAATAATAACAAATCTTTAAACAAATTTCATCCCTGGCATCTATGAGCCCACAAAGTTGGCGAAAAAAAACGCCAATTATTATTTCGTATTTTCAAATGATTCTGCAGAGCTAAATAAAATACGTATGGTATTCATGTTTTGTAGTTTTCATGTCTACATGAGTGTCTACGCGTCAGACGATTTACAGCTTTGTGGACTATATACTTTAGTAAATTTGGAGCAGCAAACCTGGCGCCAAAGTGAAAAACAACAAACATTAGCATTTTCAGAGGTATAAGTCGTTTAGGAAGACACCAGATATCGTTTTCTAGTTGACACCATTAGAAAGGTGAGGATTTTATCTAATAGAAAACATATATTTCATTTTGGTGTCTCGACGGATAAGTTCTAAAATTTTGGGTAAAAGTCCACCGTAGTGCGTTCTCGACAAATATCGTCTCATCGTGTTTTGTTGTGTAATAATCGCTCGAATAACGTGCTCTTAAGTGCTATTTCACTTTCTTAGGTATGTAACGTACATATAAAGTAAAGGTAAACTTGTTTTGATCAATCGCCTATTTATTATTAGCTCCATGAAGTCTCCAAAAGTCAAAATTTACCTTTTTAGAGGCGCGAGTTTCTTATTGGTAATTTCGTACTGTAGCATTAATTTATCTATGAATTTCGTAACACGACGAGTAAGAATCAATACAACACACTGAAAAATTCCATGTGGGGTCCATTGTAGCTTTGCATGGCTCGTATCCCATGGTCCCGAGTCAGGCGAGACCATTCTAAATTTTGGAATGATTTGTATTCAAACTTCGCAACATCTGTAACAAAACTATTAAGTGTGCCGAAAACTAAAGGTAAAATTTATTTTTCCGGTTATGAGAAATATTTTTTTATAATTATTCATATCTACGAATTAGATTTTTAACACCACAGAACGATTGTACGAGGTACGTTAAAGTTTTACATTAAATTTTTCTTAAAAGAATTTTAATATTGAGGGAAAATTCTGCTCATATATATCTTTAAACGTAAAATCCTCGAGTTTATTAAATAATGTTTATTTTTTATTTTATTTTCTTGAAAATAACTGTTTGAATTCGTTACATATCGTTTACCAACTTGCACTCGACATGTCTCATTACCTGAACATCAAGCAAGATTTCTTAAGAAAACTAAAACACTTCATAAATGATTTTATATTTCACCGAGTATTGCCAGGATTACTAGAGGTATATTCGCACATGTCGCTTATAATTTTCTCGCAACAAACCTCTCCTTTAAACTGTGTCTTAGACTGAAATTGTTTGTTAATATTTTCACAGGTTTCCGTTACTGTCTCGAATTGATTATTAATGACAATAAATCTATTTGACGGAAATAATAGGACTGAAGAAATGATTTTCTCACTATTATTGGAAATATGTGACATGATCCAGTAAAGTACGACTACATTTCCTTAATAAATCCCTGGTACTATTATAGGATCTTTAACGTTTTGGTTATTCTAACATTTAGATGAATGAACTTCGAACTACTTGTATGTCCGTTATTTGTGTTTCGGAGGTTTTAAGATTCAATCTCGCCGAGCTACCGTCAGTAAGTTGCGAAAGGTACTAAATCAGCAGGAAAAAAACCGACTCATTTTTAACTGTGGGTGAAATACGTCACCGGTATTTTTCCTTCCTTTTATTATCAGCTCGGGCGTAGTTTATTTCCGGGAATAGTCATCAATTCCCATTTTAAAAAAAGCATAAAATAGTTATTCTAAGCGACACAGCTTTACGTGGCTTTAGAAATGCAAAGAATTCTTTTTACAAATATAATTTACAGGCAAGGAAGTTCTTGAAAATCGTAGACTTTTTTCATTACTTATTTGTGTGTCATTGTTAAATTTCCATTATAATCTCATAATTATCGTTTTTGGGAAGAATAATATTAGTTTACATTCGGTGGGAGTGTGCTGTCAGGCTGCAAAATTTAAAAAAGGTAAGATAGATTTTCGTAAATGCAAAAAGGGGGGGGGGGTGTTCACCGTCACTCTCAATCAGTCTGTAAAATTCACTAATCTTCTAAGATTCGCCAGAAATGTTCCAGTTTATTTGAAATCTACACTGGGTCGCTACTATTCTTACTGATTTAACAGTTCATTCTACTTTTCATTTATGGGATCTTTTTATATATCAACTTCAGTTCAAGGTTAATTGAATTGTAATTTGCTATATTTTATTTTTAATATTATTTTTTAACGATTTTTATCCAGTGATAATCATTCTTATCAGTACTTTATTTCAGTGTCAATAAATGATGATAAGTTAGTCCTAAACTAAGTCTTAAATAAAAAATTGGAAGAAGATATTGACTTAAAAACCTTTTAAGTAATGTTACTATTTTTCCCTTCGATAATCTCGTATTTTTCAATAATTTCTTAAAATATCAGTGATTGTTTTCTCTGAGTTTTCAAATAAGTCTTCAACTACAACTGATCGAATGACTGCAGATCAAAATCATAATCGGGCAATTGATGAAATGTACTTACCTCTCTATTTGCGTACAGAATAATCTGAATTTGTCTTCGTTGGCTATACACCGTAGATAAAATACAACTAAATAATTGTGTTCGCACTTAAATCTCTATGCACTTATTTAACTTGGAATAAAAATACGAAGCTATACATGACCTGAATAATTTCTATTGTTGAAGCTATAGATCAACCCATAAGAAACTTGCTACTTAATGATAATGTAATGCAACGACTATGAATTTCTCCCTTAAGTTTCTCGTGCTACGTTTCGCTGGGTGTTGTGCATTTCAGAAGAGAAAGTTCTCTTGGAGTATGCGACCTGCGGGATAGATCAATGGGTAGAACAGCTTTTACGTCCGATAATCCCAGACGACCCAAATACCATCAAAGAAAGATTTTTCCCATCTGTTAGGTATATTTTTCGTGTAGTACACGGACAGGCCCTTTTTGTAAAAATGAGCTCCGCGGATGGGATTACATAATTAGAACGAATTATGTTTAAATGTATTTATTTTCTGTGTTTTATAAATTAAACGGAGTTTTCTTGTTAAAACCCATGTTTAGCGATTTCTCATTATTGTGAGAAAAATCTTGGTAATTATTTAGGTTTTATAACTTAAGAATAGGAAAGTTATAATTGAATAATGGCTACATGAAACATTAAGTAACATTTGTCCTTATTGGTAATTTCGTGTTTATGTTAAACAAGAGAGTTTTCGTTTATTCTATTGTACACGAGAATTAATAAAAATAAGAGTAAGTTGCCCAAGTTTTCTTTAATGTTCATTGCTATTGTCGATCGTTGGTCAGCGTCATTTGAAGTCTTAAATTATGGTAAGGATGATTTTTTAGGAAAGGATAGGGGGGGGGGGCAGATAATCTGACGGCGTTTCAATATGAAAGAGTCATTCATTCCCCTTTGATAGCATAGGAAGGGAATTGAAAAGGGGCAATGTGGAAGGTAGAGCAAGGTAGCCAAGGGTTGACCAAGGCCCCGGGTTATAGTTTAAGCATCCTACCCGGTGATACACCTAAAAGAGATACAGGGAAAACCCTAGAAAACCTGCTTAAAATAGGTCGGGCTCTTGAGTACTTATCCTACGACCTTTCGAATGACGGGAGAGGAGAACCTTAAAATTAGAGAGAGAACGAGGCATCCCCTTAGTTATCTGAGTAGGAAAGAGACGCTACTCGACCGTAAACAATTAAACCGATTATCGAATTCAGGGATTTCGTATATCCATCCTTATCTCTCGGTTCTCTCTTTCCATCCTATTGCTGTTTGAACACACTACTTACAGCTTTCATCATCTCATAATTGTGAACTTATACAACACGATGGGGTTCCTAATAGTTTTCATGACTTTCAAATCTACTAAATTTCTATCAATTTGCGGTGGTTTTAGTGGCTAGAATGGCCTTGTTGTTTTTGTAGCTTTCAGACAGATGCAACATGCAGCTGTTGGCTGTTATCTCTTGTGATCGATATTGCACGGATGGACAAAAACTAGTGTCGCGCAGCAATATGTTTTTTGTTTAATAAAGTGAACTGCGGCCCTATGATGAAGGAAGTTTATCGACACTTAAAACCATGGATACATAAATTTAAACGCGCCCCTTCCTGCACTGATGTAAATGAATTAGAATACTTCTGAAGAAATGGCCGATAAAATTAACGGTTATCTCACTGACGAGTGTCACATTAACCTTTGTGACTGCTGAGATGGTAGGCTTCTCATATTTCATTGCGTGAGATTATGCTTATGGAAAAGCTGCGTCCGTGATGGTTGCCGCATTTGTTCACTCCATGAACATAATTTTCCCGAAATGACATTTAAAAATTGTACGTGGAAAAGCAAAATTCCGGCTTAATTCAAAGAAAGTCAATCCCTCCATTAAAACCTATAGCTATTATTGCAGTCAAATCTACTTTGGCGATTTTGAATATGCGAAATCCGTGTTGTTCGGAAGTTGTTTCCTTTTGAATTGCAAGGTACCACGGTGGACTATTGGAAAATGTTGAAGCAGAAGTGACAAAGATTAGTGAAAAAGAAACGTGTCCATCCACCAGAAAGGAGTTCACACAACGGACAACGGCCATTGCCATGGCCAAATTGAACTATGCAACATTATTTTGGTTTATAACGTAAACAAATGGCATACAGAAAATATATTTTTGATGAATGAAGTGATTAGTTGAGCTGTTCCTCAATAAAAAATCTAAGAGAAACATTAATTTAATTTTGAAATGGAAAATTTTTTCGAGTTCAAGTGTTACTGATTATGCTGAGAGAAAAGCACAACGTTTAGCAAAATGTTTACAATACATTTATAAATGGCCTTAACTTCTATTACAATATTACCATATTCAGTAGCTTCTGTAAATTGAGCTTCCACTTTTCGAATTGAATTTATTTTCTCCAGAAATGAAGTATTGTTCTAATTACATCTGTTACTAAGATTGAAATGTTTATAATCGATGTTTACTACATTTCAGTTTTTATGTTTACGAAGTTTAGCATATCATGTCATGTTACATTTCTGGCTTCTCAAATTCTCAAGCTTCAAAATTCCATTTTACTATGCCGCTTGCCCTGCAAATCCTATGTTGTGTATTCCAATGATAACAAAAAATACATATGGAACAGCTGAAATGGCGCAGTGTTCTTATAAATATGTTTAATTAGTTTTAGTACGACTAAAATATATTGATGGGCGTCAGTATATTTCAGTTTTGCTCTTATAATTAAATGACCGTAAACCAGGGTCGGACTGGAGGGTCACGTTGTCGAAGCAGAGGTTAGTGGAGGGCCGCACCTTGTAAATTAATTAAATTTGTTGATTAACTTTACATTTTATAAAATGTATAAATTGTTTGATAAGAGTTGAATAAATTATTTAAAATAGTGGTAGTTTATTAAATTTATTTATTGTGCTAATTTCATATCATATGTAGCTGCAAGTAATTTAGAAAATTAGTTTAATGAGACAAATGTACCCTATAGAACTGATTTGGCGATCCACAGAAAATTCATCCCCTGCCGTAATCCAATTTAAATCTCGAATTGATTATACTTTGTAACACTACGAAGTACTATCTTTTCAAAAGAAACAGGGTTTGAAATTAAAATTTTTATTTGTATATAATATACTATGTACTATATCTCAATTATAGACGAGTAAAGATTATTCAGAGAATAAAGGATTTGCCTTTGCCTAGAAACACGATGAAACACCGAATTCTGGACATTGCTAAAACTACTGATATAACTGGTCAGCTCGTTTCGCGATTTTTATTCGGTTTAGTGTTCGGGATCATATTGAAGAGGAATTTAAGTTTCTTAAATACAAAAGAACTCTTATATTTAAAACTCGTTTAATACCCGACAGTTAAAAAAAAATAGTTTTCTTCAGTAATTCAAGATATAAGCAATGGACTATTTTTAAGATTTAAATATATATGGGAAGTTTCAGAAACGGCTAAATTTATCTCATATCCTGATACCACTAGAGGAGATCAATTCTTCTGTATGGAGATTTTTTGAAATGCAATTAATTTTCAGGCTAGTTCCGTATGGAAACACATATTTATTGATTTAAGGAAGGACTTTGAAATAGTGGAAAATGATTGGTCATTGGACAAAATTAAATAGACGCAGAATATGAAATAATATGGACTCGTAATGCCATTCCCGAAATTTAGTAATCTACTCTACTTTTGATTGCGAGTCGTAATTATCAGAATTAATTTTATAAAAGGTAGTTATAGATATAAGTTGACTGATGCGACATGTGCATTGCTTAAAGTAACGAACCCGATGTACAATATTTCGCATCAAAGTTCAACAAAAGCCTCATTCCTAAAAGTCACAATTTGTATTGAATTTTATATGTGTAAAGTATTGTATAATTATTGATTAAATAAAAATAAGTGTAATATTTGGCACGCACATAAAAAGGTTCGCTATAACTGATATAGTAGTTCGGCCCTAGAGTATGATAGGGGACGAAGGGGTGTGTGAAGGTCTGTTATATAAGAATTATGCGGGAAAAAACGAATTTGGTGCCAGTATTCTTGGCTCTATTAGGATACGGGGGCCATTTTTTTACTTTTTTAAGGTATCGGGAACATAATGAGTCCCAATATACCAGGAGTATTTGACTCGGCGAATATATATATAGTAACGTGAAGTTACAGTTCCGTCCTTAATGGCAGTCAAACCACATCCTACAGAAATTTTGGCGGCACTTTTGACGTGTACATTGTCGTACGCCGCCACAGGTTCGCGTAAGTTCGACATTCGATGCCAGTCGGCGCCCAATCATGGTGGCGAGAGTTTGTAGTGGGTTCTCGACACGTCGCGAACGTAGGAATGGTGGTGAGACGGCAGTGGTTTACTATTTATAATTTGACAGTTCTCGACGAGGCACGGCAGGTGAAGGATGTATATAATTGGTGACCACCCTGAGAATGTTTCCTGATCTCATTTCTCGAGAATAAAGTTCTGATTTTATTAATTTTTATTTAAAATTATCTGGAACTCAACTAACTTGCAATAAACAATTAATCGACGCAACTGGTACACATGTTACATTTATTGTGCCTACCGAGGGGCACGAACTCGAAACACGAACTTCGTATATAATTTCAAGTACCTAATGGTAAAAATATTACTGGTCCAGTTTATCTAAAGAGAAATTCAATATTTGGAATTTTGTAAAAAATAAAATAAGATTGAGCGTAAATATATATTTGTCACAGTATAATTAATGGATACATTTTATTTTGAAGTCAGTAAAATTTCTATTCTCATTTAATTTTTATTTTTAATTGCTTGATTATACTACATTTCCCCTGAAAGTAAAGCTTTAATACTAATTTATTTTATTTTAAATTTTTGTGCACTACATTTTCTGTATTTCGATTACAGAATAGATAAAATGCCTGTGGTTAGAAAGGCAGAAGAGAAGAGAGATTGATTCACAATCTATTCTTCCTTGTTTCTAACATTTAAGTACCTGTTTTGTCACGCTCCTTTCCTTCATCTTGTCTTTTTCTATAAGCAGTCTTATTCTCCACTCTATCACTTCCAGCTATAGTTAATAAGCTACCTTAATACATCACCTTCATAACATAGGATTGTAAAACTCGTTGATGGATGAGTAAGAGTGGAAATTCTTTTTCCAGTGATTGTGTTTACATTTCTCACCCATTCTGCTGCTTCTTGAGCTGTAAATGTTTCTCATTCGAATGTAGTTTCCGATTACCGACGTTTAGTGAAACCAATGAGGTCGACTCCCTCAATTGCGCCATCTGCTTTGTGAGGTCAGCATTGCGTCTTCTTATAGGTACCTGACGCTATTGTTACTGACCGCAGCGTTGCCGGCTTGTATATGCACGCTGTTCATACTTCAACCAGTATTTAAAGTTATGTGCTACATCACCCCAAGACAAATTTTAGGAGGATAAAGATATTAATAATACTACAACATACAGGGTTGTTAATACTCCACGACCCGTAAAATGCTACATTTGTAATTTCGTCTCCATCACGTGTAATAGAAACGAAATTTTAAATATGTAAAATTGTATAACCATATTGGCGCAGAATCCTTTCACGACAGTATTTTTTCTTATTACATATTTCAAATAAAGAAAGTTAATTTTAGGAAAAAGTTACATTATGGGAATATTGTATGTGGATCGTACGGTAATTTTCTCAGAATTAAGAAAGTCTTCGAAATGCCGCCTGTTAAATGTTTTTTATTTTTAATAAACTTTGATGAAACCAAATAAACCTCAACAAATGCATAAACGGTAATCTTTTTATTAATTCGTCAAAAACATTAAAAATTGTATCCTGATGAGGCTGTCTACAGTTGTGTCAGCACGCTCGCTCGGAAGGTGCTGTGCGTTTGGTCGCTCATTATTGCTAGATCTTGGGCGAGTAGGGTTGAAACTTTAATAATGCGCATGCGCATTACTCATTCCAGACAAGATTCTCGTGCTATAAAGGGAGCGAGCTGGAAAGCGGACAGTCTTCGAAATCGAAGCAGAAACTCACACTCTTGAAATAATATTATTTTAGAGTTTCTTAAATTACAAAACAAATAAATCCTCCAAAATTAATTCATGTGCTGTTGCACATGAGCACCAGCCGCCACTGACTTATGTATAGAATTAGATTATAACCACAATTGTTCTAAGGAAGGTTGGTTAATATTTTCGAATCGAAATATTTTTTTCTTCCCGATTCTAAGGCTTTAATTGGCGCAGTACACCCAGCGGTAGTTTCAGTTTTACATTTTTTAAATTTTCGGTTTACTAATATACATTTATTTATAATTTTTCACGTCGAAAAACGGGCTGCGATCTACGAACCCTTTCAGTTCACGTATTATACCTTGATTTGTAAATAATCAGGAACACATTGTTGTGGAAATGAATATTGACATGCAGTCTTATAATTTATATAATATGGATCGCTATTGAAAGAATGAATTGCAGTCTTATTCTCAATTCTATGAGTATTGAGTTTTTTTTATTCAAAAATTGTTTTAAAATTTTACAGTTAGTAAAACAGAATTACGGAAAGTGTAACAGGACTGTTTATTTTCGTGCAAATAATTTATCTGTTTTTACTTAACCAAAGCGCCACAAGGAAGGGAAGTCTCTAACTGTATATGAAAGTGTGTTCATTATAATGCTATTAGTAAATTTAATAAACTTCCAGCCTCCATTCAAATGTTAAAAATAAATACAAACAAGTTTATCTTAATCATATGAATGTAAACAGTAACAAAAAGTTCATAGTAGTTAAGAAATCATATCAATTTATGTACAATTTCTACATCCTTGAAGTTCTACTTCTCTAAGGGATCAATGGAATGTGATTTAATAATACAGTAAAAAAATTGCCGAATTGTTTTCCCAAGTTTTTTTAATACAAGTTTTTCCATTATTTATTTCAGTTTTTACATTTTTATAGTTTGAAAGTATAATTTGCTCTATTCCTTTCTTTTTCTAATATAATTTGTGCATATTTTGTGTTATTATTAATGCTTATGGGGTTTACTTTGTGTTTGTTTTTACTTTTATTAATTTGTTGTGTAACAAATTTGCTTGATTGTACAAAATTTGTAGAACAGTTTATAAGTTGATAAGTAATAGAATATCAGTACTTAAAGTTAGCACATAGAATTATTTACAATACCTGATAAATAATAAATTATTATTTTAAAGGTTTCAAGGAGGAAAAATATACACTTATATAGGAGAGGTATGTGTGTCAGTCAATCCATATAGAACTATGAATATATATGGAAATGAACAAATTATTCAGTATAAAGGTATGTTATTAACAAAATTGCATTAGTTACATATTACTACTCCTTAAAATTTATCTAAATTAAGGTGTAACATATTTTACAAAAAAAATCTTCTGTATAGTAAGTTAATCTAAATTCAACGTGACTAACTACCTCAAATTGAAACTTGTATGTTAAAGTATTTGAATGTAATTGATACCATTTTCTCAGTGTAGTAAGTTTTTGTGTGTGTTCATATTTTTGAAAAAAGTTATCATTTAAAAAGTAATAATTAAGTATGAAAAACAAAACAAACTAGTTAGGAAAAAAAAATTTAGCCTTTTGGAAAGGAGTAGAAAATGACACATTGAGTTTTTAAATTAGTGGAATATCCTAAATATTGACCTTGAGATTATTGATGGGGTTTTATGTATCATTAATGAATTTATATAAATGAAGTGCTAATTATGTGAAAGCCTTTCCTTCACAAAAGTTATGTTTAAGTTTTACAAACCCCTTGTAATATTTTTAACAGACAATAGGTACATTAAATTTTCTTGGTGGTGATGTGTACTACAAATTATATGCTAAAAGGCTCATCATTTGAATAGTATTTGTTAAATATTTCAATAATTTATGAGTTTAAAATGCATTTGTAAAGTATAGTGGTTTTAAACTCTTTCCTGTATTGTACTGGCAACATTAATCTTTATACAGGACGAGAGTTTTTTGAGAATCCTCCACATATTTTTGCAATTGCTGATGCTGCTCATAAAGAAATGAAACAACAAGGCCGTGACACATGTATTGTAATTAGTGGAGAATCGGGAAGTGGCAAGACTGAAGCATCAAAAATTATTATGAAATATATTGCAGCTGTTACTAACGTTGGAGGCCGGCAAGAAATTGAAAGGTATATATTTTAAATGAAAGTGTTTTATGATTTATTGATTTTTGTTCTGTAATCATTCTGTTTTTTAGGGTAAAGAATGTATTGTTACAATCAAATTCAATCCTTGAAGCATTTGGCAATGCAAAAACAAATCGTAATGACAATTCATCACGGTTTGGCAAATACATGGATATCCATTTTGATTTTAAAGGAGATCCTGTAGGAGGGCATATAAATAATTACCTTTTGGAGAAATCAAGAGTAATAATGCAACAACCTGGAGAAAGAAACTTTCATAGTTTTTATCAGGTGCTGAGTTTCATTATTTCTTTAATTAACTCCCAAAGCAATTGGAAGTATGTGCTATTTACTGTTGTTTCTATTTAGGAGCACATAAAATTAAAATGATAAAAAATGGAATTTTCATCAGCTTCTAGGTGGAGCAAGTGACAGTGAACTGAGAGAATACCAGCTATCTCGGGATTCTAGTAGCTATCATTACACTCGACAAGGAAATGCTGCCAAAGTTGAAGCCATTAGTGATCGCTCAGATTATAAAGCTTGTGTTAGTGCTTTCACTACTTTAAGATTTTCTACTGCAGAAACCAGCACTATATGGAAGACTGTGTCTGCTATCTTACATTTGGTAAGATAAACTTCTGGTTTACTTAATTTTTGTGTTTTTAGAGGAATATTTAACAAATTAGTAGGTTAGAAGGGAAAGTGGATTATTATCATTTTCTTGCAACTCCACTTTTAAGCTTAATCTTAATGGTTTTGGGGTCACAGAGACAAGGAAGCAGACCAGATTTCAACAACATAGTCCTTATGCTACAGAAACAAGTTTATTTTAACTTTTATCAGATATGGGACCTTATGTACTTCAATTAAGTCTTATTTACTATATTTTGAGAAAATAATGTGAGATCCATTATTACAAATGGATGTTATACTTTGCTTCCATAATAGGTTTCATTGACAAATTTTCTAATTGAAAATGATTCCAAAGGCAGGATCATTCATTAGATCCCAACCTTTGCATCCTATTTTTATGTTTTATTATATAGTTTTGTTTAATCTTTTTCTTTTTTTAATTGAAATTATAGTTGCATCTTAATCAAATCTAATTTAATAAGTAATTGAGGCAGATAAATATTCAATGAAACCACAAAATACCTATTTATCTTTCTTCTCTTTCTCTCTTAATACTCCTTATTCTATCTTAATATACCTTAATAGTTCTGCTGCCCCATGACAAAGAAAATAACCTTAATGAAAGATATTTGGCATAATTTATGCTTATGTCTTGCATTGTTTTGAATATTGCAGGGCAATATAGAATTCAAATCACTTGAAGACAGAGCACAGCCTTCTGATCAAGCTGTTGTTGGAAGAGCCGCATCAATGCTTGGAGTTTCTGCACGTGACTTGTCTCAGGCATTGACTGAAAGAGTTATTGCTGCAAGGGGTGATGTTGTGCAGAAAACTCATAGCAGGGTTGAAGCAGATTATGGACGTGATGCTCTTGCCAAGGTAATTTCTTTCAAGTATGCATAAGTTCACTATGTGTTTGTATTTTATATTAATCTGATCGACAGAATTTGTTTATTAAGGAATAATACTAGCAAAAACTTTGCCATTACATTAAAACTTGTTTTGGGAAACTGGTAAAAATTAAGTTACAAAGTTTTGAATGTGTGTAGATTTCTTTTACTCATTCACTATTTTCCAACATACTGTTATAGTATGCTGTACTTTTGTCATTAATAAATTAATTGGGAACAGCCTGTTTCTAATTTTCAATCTCATTTATAACTTTCAAATGAAAAAAAATCACTTTCCCATTATTTTAATTTCAAGTCTTCAAATAGTTGAGCTCTACTCCTGACAATAATTTCTTATAAGTGTGATATATAGTTTTGTTATACTTAATTCTCACTTTATACAGTTTTTAAGGACTTTAAATGAAACCTGTGTCGATTTGGGGGCTAGCTTAAAATTAAACGGGGTGGGGGGAGTGTGTGATTGAAAGTACCTTAATTGAAGCAGTAATTCTCATGGTTCATTAAATATGCATGCTACTCTAAAAGACTCTCAAAATTTTCAGGCATATTAAGGGAATGAAAAATGTTCTCAGTACTTTAAATGAGTTAAAAATTTTCCAGAAACTTTAATAGTGAAAAATACATATGGTACATTCAAGAAGTAATAAACTGCCCCTGTACTTTTATGGAACTAAAAATATGCCTTGTTCCTTAATGGAGCAAAGAGATGATGTCGGTGAAGAATTATCATGATAGAATTAGTGTGTCTTGGATATTCCAGTTATATTAAAGGGGGTATTGGGGGGGGGGGGGGGGTTAGAGTCAAATGTATTTCTTCCCTAAGTTGAATCATGGATATAAAGTGTACCTTTTCCTTAAGTATATTACTCAAAAATTTGTGGAAATGACTTGCTAGCTATCTTTGGTATAAATCTTGAAACTTTCATGCTGACTCATCCAACATCTGTTTTAAAAACTTGCATCTGTGTTGAAGGAGGGGGCCTGAAAGTGGGAGAAGAAACCTTCTTGGTAATGAGCACTGCAACTCACCAAAACTACATTGCAATTGAATGAATGGTATACAAACACACTATGGACAAACAAAGATACATTCATTTTTATTTATAGATACTAGCTGGGTGGCTGGTGGTGCCTGTGATAAACCATCAGTGAGAGGGTCACATTGTGTAAATTTGGCTTTTCACACCTGTTACCCTATGAGAGTTTGTCATAACCAATGCAATGACTTACAATATCTTATTTGAGTCAAGAAATCTACTAGTACCATGAATAAGCTCAGTAAATTAAAAAAGTATAAAAAAGGAACAATTAATTCTCTAGTGCATTAAGAAAGGCAAAAATACTCCTGTCCCTAAGACAGTTAAATATACTCCTGGTAACGTGAGAGACTAAAAATTAACCTGATGTGTTAAGAAAATCAAAAATGTTCCCAGTATACTAACACCAATTTCAGTTGTTTCCACATTTTTTGTAACTGACCATCATCATTTCCTCCCCTACCCCTACTCTGAATTGAACTCGGCAACTTCCACTTTGACACTTATTATTTTTGCATTATTTTCATATAATGGCCATCCTCTCTCATAGCAAATTATACACAAACAACAGAAACACTATCAATCTCACCAATGAATGAAATTATTGCCATCAATGCACATTGTAGTAGTGTCTTTCACGGACCGTGATTTTTTTCTGGGTTGCAAGGAGTAGATTTAAACAATTTGGTTGAAATCACATACACAAAAATGATAAATTATATTTAAAAGAAGATACTTGAACACTCTGTTCAGTCTGATTAGTGTGAAATAAATGTTTTGATATATTTATTTATTTTTGCGAAAACTAAAATTTAGTGTGTGCACCCTTTATAAGAACATTCTTCACTGATGTAATTTAATTTCAAAATTAAAATTTACCGGGTATTACAAAATATTTGTCAAGATAGAAATGTTTTTCGATAAGTAATTCATATATAATTATGTAAAATATGGTGAAATATAATTGCATTTTATTTTTATATTTAGGCTATATATGACAGGCTCTTCACATGGATTGTTGGAAAAGTCAACGATTGTCTTAAATCAGAAGGATTGTCAAACAAAAAAACTTATATGGGAACTGTTATAGGAGTCTTAGATATATATGGATTTGAAATATTTGATGCTAATAGCTTTGAACAATTATGCATTAACTACTGCAATGAAAAGCTACAGCAGCTGTTTATTGGTATGTAGCTTTGTTTAAAAAAAATTGATGCCTTTAATTTGCACACACATTTTTAAGTTGTTTTATTCTTTATATTGTTCAGAATTAGTTCTAAAACAAGAACAAGAAGAATACAGGAGAGAAGGTATCGAATGGCAAAACATAGATTTCTTTAACAATCAAATTATTTGTGATTTGGTGGAGCAACCTCATAAAGGTATTTTAGCAATTTTGGATGAAGCATGCCTCAATGTTGGGAAGGTCACCGATGAGGTTAGTGATTGTAATTTATATATTTATAAAAAAATTAATATAAGATTTTGCATAAAAGTATTCTTTACTTATTTCAGATGTTGTTAGAAGCAATGGATGAAAAGCTATCCAATCATAAACATTTTACCAGTCGTCAGTTGAGTCCTATGGATAAGGAGTTAAAACATAAAGTTGAATTCAGGATAAGGTATTTTTATTATTCAGTTAAGAGTCATAGAACAACACATTGGTGTCACACACATTCTGATTGTAAACATAACATTTTTTTGAACCCCCCTTCTTTTAACATTTTCTACTTACTGTAGCTTAAAATAACTGATATATGGGGATTGAAAGGTGGTGGTTTACCTGAAGTGTAAAGCTGGTAATCTCCATGACGAGTGTGGAGTTGTCTTGAATTTTCAGAGGGAACCGACCCTTTGTCTACCAGCTGTATTACTTATTGTATTGTATTAGTGGGATCTTCCTTATCTTTTAGTAAAGGGGGCAGTTGCTTCCGAAAATTCAAAACAACCTCCGAAAATGGAAGAATTCAACACTTTAAATTGTGCCTGCCATCTGTACACTTCAGATCAGCCACCATTTTTTTGTCTCTCTTTCCTGTCCTTATTACTGTTTTAATTAACCTGACAGTGTCATTTTCTGAGTTGTGTATATTTTGTAGGCCTTGTAAGGGAGGAATGTTAATAGTGTGCTGAATAAGTCAGAAAGTGTTGCTCCTAGAGAACAGTTTTGTTTACTTTTTTGTTTTGTATTAATTTTATTTCTCCTTTTTAGGCACTATGCTGGAGATGTGGTTTACAATATATCTGGTTTTCTTGATAAAAATAAGGACACATTGTATCAGGACTTTAAAAGATTACTTTATAACTCTTCCAATAAAATTATTAGTGAAATGTGGCCTGAGGGAGCTATGGACATTACAAAGGTAATGTTCGAATTACTTTCTTTTTATGACAATATTAGATCTAGTCAACAATTGAAATTCAGAACAGTGGAAAACATTTTCTTTAAAGTATTACAGTTCTTTTTAAATTATTTTTGTGTTATTTCAAGTATTTCATTTAGTTTACTGGTCATATATAAGTTTACTTTCATAGATTCATGTTTGAAATATTAATTTGCTATTTTGTCATATCCCAATGTCAACAAAACTAATTTAAACGCTCAATGTGTGTTTTATTTTAGTATTGCTATAAGGTTACAATTTTTTTAAGTATGCAATTTGAGGACCAGGCATTTTTATTTTATCCCATGTTAATTTAACTATGTTTATAGATATTAATCATTATTCGTATTTGTTAACAGACAACAAAACGGCCTCTGACTGCTGGGACATTATTTAAGAACTCCATGATTGCTTTAGTTAAAACTCTTACAAGTAAAGAGCCATTTTATGTGCGGTGCATAAAACCCAATGAAGTAAAATCTCCAAGTGTGTTTGATCCACAAAGAGTTGAACATCAAGTAAGATATTTGGGATTAGTGGAAAATGTCAGGGTTAGGCGAGCTGGATTTGCCTACAGGCAAAGCTATGATAAGTTCTTAAAGAGGTAAGCAATGCATTGTGTATGTATGCATAAATTATCATAAATATAATACATTATATATAATTGAAGACAGGTTTCTTTCAAACAATTCCAAATCTTAGTTTCTCTAAATATACATTAATTGCAGCTTTGTTCTGATTTACAGTGGAAGAAATTGGTTTGATTTCTATTTTCTATAAGTAGTGAATTGTAACTAGCACCTTGATATTCATCTTTATAGTTTTTCCTATACCATCTATATGTATACAAATATTGGATGTGATTATAAAGTAAATTTTCATGTAGTGAATTGATACTAATATAGTTTTCTGTCTTAGGTACAAGATGATTTCTCATTTTACATGGCCCAACTTTAGAGCTGGATCAGACAAAGATGGAACAAAAGTGTTAATTGATGAGACTGGATATTCACATGATGTAAAATATGGCCGAACAAAGATATTTATTCGCTCCCCCAAAACATTGTTTGCTTTGGAAAAGGTATGCCCATATACAACACTCTCGATCATGGGTAAAGGGTCTTATCTTAAATGTTGTTAAGTACAAATGTTAAATATTGCATAATTTGTTTGCAAAACCTCTCATTTCCTGCTTAGCAATATTTAATGGTGACATTGAAATTTCTTTGTTACATTTCTGTAGAAATTCAAATTTACCTAAATGTTTTCCATAAATGTACTACTGGAGTATAAGTGACATTGTGGCCACTCCCTTATAATAGTATCAGAAACATTAGAAAAGGGGAATTCAGAAGGGAAAACAATGTAGTCAAGGGTTTGATGGGGCCCACTGGCTTTAGGGTACAGGGATAAATGTAGAGAAACCTGAATTGGGCAGTTTGGCTTCTCTGAGCACTTATCTGTTTACTGAACTATATGCCTTAACTAAATTTGGAGGCAGCTGCTCCAGCGGTAGCAACAATATACCATATGCTCATCATCCGTGTCACCAAAAACCTGACCTGTGGTGTCATGGTGTACAGGAACCTTAATTTAACTAATTTAGTTAAATAGAGAGTTATAAAAGGACATTTCACTCTTGGCGAGTGTTTGTGTTCTTAATTGCTTCCATCGATAGTGTTATAATGAACTGGGGTTGGATTATTTTAATTTAAATAATAATGATTTATAAAATTGGATTTGGTTAATTAAAACAAATTAAATTTATTTATAAAATCTAAAAATAAATAACAACAATAATTAATCAGGTCCAACATTAAGAAAAGATCATCGGCTAGCTCAATTGGATTTGGTAAGACTCTAAATAAGGGTAATTTTTATGTACTTATCTTTGCAACATTAAGAGAGTCAATACACACATTAGACAGAGGCACAGACCTGTTTTTCTTCTTTGCGTATATGGCAGCTTCCTTCCAGCACTGATTTCTGGGCTGGATTAAGTAAATGGGCACCCTCTGCTGGTTGCTGTCATCTTCCTTGCAATTTGCTCCCAGAGTAGATAGGAAAAAAAATTAGCTGTGCCATGGATCAAAGTTTTGTGCACCCTATAGACTTCCCCTTGCTTAATAATTCCGTGCCCGACTGATGTGGATCAATCCTCTGTAATGAGTGGACATGGCAATTGCCATTTCATTTCGCCACTGGGTGAAGAATTCCCCATATTGTATAATTCTTCACCCAGCAGCGAAATGAAATGGCAGTTGCCATGTCCACTCATTACAAGTGTGTTTTTAGTATTATATATGTATATCCAGCTTAAATAATGATACACTGTATTGTTTATTAGTTTGCAAGGAGCGACAAACATCATAGGACTCAATATCCAAAATTAATTTAAAAATTAATGATAAAGTTTTTTTAAAAAAATTCTATTTAAAGTCATTAATTAAATTAAAAAAGACCTGTTCATTTGTCTTGTATCTTCCAAACATTAAAATTAAATAGAGACAAAACTATAAACATTTTGAAATGAAAATTTTCCAGGCACGCAGTGAGCTAATTCCAGGCATCGTGATCTTACTGCAAAAGCTTTGGCGTGGAACCTTGTGTCGAATGCGTTATAGGAAAATGAAAGCAGCTCTTTGCATTTTCCAGCATTACCGAAGATACAAAATCCGAACATATCTTCAACAATTACAACTGTCTTTCAGGTTTGTTAAATATGCACATATGCATTTAATATCCAATTTCTTACTAGACAGAATTTATTCAGAGATAAATGGTTAATGCGCTCTGCGGCTACAGCAGAGGCTCTGTGACGATCCGGGTTCCTTCGTCACGTTACAAACGTTTCATTAATTTATATATATATGTAATTATGTAAATTATATATTGGATAAGTGACGAAGTCACATATTTGATAATTGGATAGAAAGAAAGATAGAAATATTTGGGAGAAAGGCAGGAAATTTGCTCTTTGAATCATATGTACGGCATGGAATCGTGCACAAGGAAATACATATGTTAAGCGTAGAAGGGAATGGAAGAAGAGAGAAAAACTGGAAAAAATTCGACGTGGCCAGGACTCGAACCTGGGTACACGAAATCTGCAGTGTAACCGCCACTTGAGCCGTGGTGTATATATGTGTGTATATATATATCGACCACATATATATATATATATATATCCCACATTTTCTATCCTTACATCCTATCCATATATACAATGTGTGTGACAACGTCATGTTTCAACCATTAGTTTGTGTTCTATCCTATATGGATGCTCCTAAATCTTCTATCCCTCTTCTCTATCTATCCCAACTTAGTTAATTAACTACTGAGACCAACAACATTCAGCAGGCAGGCATCGTGGCCGAGATGGTAATGGCGTGTCGTGGATACAGTTAGGGCTCCGTAACGATCCGGGTGTGAGTCCTGGCGATGCCAAGTATTTTCAGTCTTTCTTCTTGTATTCCTCTCTACACTGACCACACAGCTTGCTCTGAGCATATTTTTATTCCGAGTTTGTGACTTTAAGTGAATTTCCCAACTTTCTCCCACATTTTCTATCCTTACATCCTATCCAAATATACAATGTGTATGACGTCATCAAGTTTCAATCATATATATACAAGGACAGGAAAGAGAGAACCTGGGTTTTGCAGATGGCAGGCACCATGTAGGGTTTGAAGTTCTTAAAATTTTCGGAGGCACTGCCTTCTTCATCAGAATGTTAGGAAGGCCTGTCCAGTGATCAGCTGACAGACTGTTTGATTGAGTCATCGGCCTATAATTTTTACATTCAACTTGTAATATAAGTTGTCTCATTTTATATCGAGTTCTTATTTGCCTCTATTTTCTAGGGAGAGGACCCCTTCATCTTTTTTACTAATTAGTTTCTTTCTGTTACATAGTTAATAGAATTTTTCTGGATACTTATGTATAAAAATTTAATAAATCAATTTGTTTTCTAATTGTTCATTAATTTTATGTAATTAATTGGTTGACTTTTGGTATATTATTGTTTCTTGCTATTAATAATTTTAGATGTCAACTGCACTAAATTAATTTTCATGAATTAATATGATGTAGGGATGCAAGGAATAAAAGAGACCATGGCAAGAATGTTATCTGGCCTGCTCCTCCATTGGCTGTAAGACCTGTTGTTCAATTTCTGAAAAGTGTTTTCAATAGATGGAGGGCTGGAATGATTTTAAAATCAGTTCCTCGTGAGGAATGGCCGCAATTGAAACTGAAGGTATTAATTTGTTAATTTTATGTTCATTGTCAACTTCATATTTGAATGAATATATTATGTGAATATATTTTAACCAGTTCATTTAAAATTGCTAAAATCAGAAATTTATTTCTCCATATAGGAATATGCCGTTTACTTAATTTTCTACTATATTTCATTTTTGAAAAATTAAAATGAATCTACTCGTTTCTTAATGTTTCACATAATTTTGTAGTATTAAATTATTAGATGCTTTTCAAAATTAGTCTACCATCCTATTATTTTTGCTAATAAATGATACAGATTGAAAATTCATTCATAATGTTTGCTCATTCTAGATTGTTGCTGCATCAACCCTCAAAGGAAAGAGACCTAATTGGGGACAAAACCGCAAGTGGGAGGGCAATTACTTGGCTAGACCTCAAGACAATCAACATTCTTCCTTATTTATTTCAAGTGTAAATAATCTCCGCAACAGTGACCATTTTCAACAGGTAAATGCATGATTTCTTATTACTATTAATAACTTTAGAAGTCAACTGCACTCTATCTGTCTTTCATTTATATATATATATATATATATATATATAATTAATAAGGAAAGGAAAGAGAGATACAAAGTATGTGACTTACCTGAGGTTCGTAGATGGTTGGCACCTTGTGAGGTTTGAAGTTCTTTAAATTTTCAGAAGCACCACCCCTTCATCAGAATGTTAGGAAGACACTTCCAGTGATCAATTAGCCGATGACTGAGTAGCCAAAATTTGCTGTTCTGCTAGCTTAGGTCATAAACAATTGACCCCACCAGCTTTCTCTCTCAAGGGTCTGGGCACCCGAATGGCCCCTTCCTATGCCAACCTGTTTATGGGTCAACTGGAACAACATCTCAATTTCTCTCCACTCAAACCCTTAACCTGGTTCTGGTTCATAGATGACATCTTCATGCTATGGACCGATGGACCAGAAGCCTTCGCAGACTTCCTCGACAACCTCAACACTAAATTCCCTGTCAAGTTCACTTGGAACTATTCCCCCACTAACATCACCTTCCTCGATGTGGACATACAACTAAATTCAGGCCTCATTACCACCTCTGTCTACATAAAACCAACTAACACCCTTCAGTACCTCCACCTTTCCAGTTGCCACCCTGAACATACCAAACGATTCCTCCCCTACAGTCTAGCCCTTAGGGGAGCTCGCATATGCTCTACTTGGGACAGCGTAGCATCTTATATCAACCACATATGCTCTACTTGGGACAGCCTAGCATCTTATATCGACCACATATTCAATGCTTTCCGCAACAGAACTTTCCAAATAGCCAGTACCACCCCTAACCATCATACAGAATGTAGTCTTCCTCTAACCACTACCAACTTCCCCGGACTACGTAAACTCAACTCTTTCCTCCGCCTTGCCTACACTAGACTACAATCCAACCCGGACATGAAGAACATCCTCCCGACCATACTACCCACCTGTCCAAGGGTTGCCTTTAGGCGCCCACCCAACCTCCGTAATATCCAGGTCAGACCCTACAAACCCCACACCCCCAACCCCCCACCCACAATTGGCTGCAGACTCTGTGGTAGAAACAGATGCCATGTCTGCCCAATACTCCCACCCACCACAACCTTCCCGAATTCCACCCACAGCACTACACACAATATTAGAGGGAACATAACCTGTCTGTCCTCCCACACACCTACAAAATTAACTGCATACTCTGCCAGCCTTCTACATTGGCCAGACAAAGAGACCCCTCCCTGAACGGATTGCCAACCACCGCAGTACAGTAAAACTCCACAAAACATAATTCCCCATAGCCGCCCATAGCCACAACAACTTCAACCAGTGCTTCATACTGACCCCCATCAAAGCCCTACCTCCCAATTCTTCAGAAGCTGAACTACATCTATGGGAACCTTCATTTCAGTATGTCCTACAGTGCAGACAAAAGCCCTGGACTCAATATCCTATAGATATTTACCATCACCTGCCCTCCCTCTCCCCCAAAGCACCTATCACAGCACAAGCTCAGTGGAATTTGTATGTGTGATAAAACCTGATGTGTGTATACTGGGTGTGTGTATGTGATATGTGTTTGAGGGGTGGTTGTATGTGTGTGTTAATATTTAAGTATTGACACCTTTGAGGATGGATGTGTTTGAATGAGTGTGTGTCAATATGGGGGTGTTAGTATGCATCTACTCAACCCCCATCAAGTCCTTGCATCTTCCCAGACCCTCGTTGAGAGAGAAAGTTGGTAACCTGGTGGGGTCAATTGTTTATTACCTAAGCTAGCAGTGCAGCAAATTTTGGCTGCTCAGTCATCGGCTAGCTGTTCACTGGAAATGTCTTCCTAACTTTCTGATGAAGGGGGTGGTGCCTCTGAAAATTTAAACAACTCCGATCCTCACAAGGTGCCTACCATCTATGAACCTCAGGTAAGTCACCTTCTTTCTATCTCTTTTTTCTTTCCTTATATATATATATATATATATATATATATATATATATATATATATATGCGTCAGGAAATGACCTTGTCAGATTAATAAGAGAGATAGAAAGTAAGTGACTTACCTGAGGTTCACAGATGGCAGGCACCTTTTAAGGTTTGGAGTTCTTTAAAACCACCTTCGGCTCTCATTTCTTACCCCTAATCTGACCTTGTGTGCTCCTGCCACTCCAATTGTTCGCATTAATAAAAGAATTCAATGGCTTCCTCTCTAATGATAGAAGGGGTTGGTATAAGAATCTCAATTATAATAATTTTAACTTGATATATTTAACTTAAGTATAATTTACAAAAGAAAGGTGCTGTAGGATTTTGCTGTATAGGATGTTGCTGGGTGCCAGTTGATTCCATCTTTAAATTTTCAGTGTTAAGTTATACTCTACTCTCCCAAGGTTGGGTGGGTATCCGAGTGGACTGTTCGAAAAAACAGGGCTATTAACATTACTGTGTATGACTTTCTGTCATTTGAAAATATTTTACAAAATAATATTGTGGTATATGCTTATCTCCGAAGGTGAGCATTAAGTCTGTGGCCTCCAGTTCCCAGGTGCAGCATTGGCATATGAGGTCCACAAAGTACATGTTGTTGAAGTAATCTCAGTTGTTGGAATTAAATATGTCAATTGTGGACTATCTGTCGTGAATATACCGCTGATTTAAGGTCCACTAAAATGGTCAACCCCATGTCAGGCAATAGTTAATGGGCACAAGAAAGAGTAACAAATTATCAGCCCAGCAATATCCTCCATCACCTGCCTATAAATTCGCAAGTTGAATGTTTGACTAAATCGTCAAACACTTGGCGGTTTCTTCTCCCTATACACTCGTGCACACACATACAGTGTCTTGGAGATGGTGCTCGGGCCTTCAAAAATTTGACATGTTAATCTTTTGTAAACCACTGTGTGTGTATATATTCTCTGTTACTTCAAGGAATTTATTAAATTTTGTTAAAAGACTGATTTGTTTTAAATATGATGATAAGAAAAATTAACCTCATTCTCCATTACTGTTTCAGGTTCTATTTTCTGCTTTTATTCGAAAAACAAACCGATTCAGTAAATGTGCAGACAGAGCATTGCTAGTAACAGAAAATAATATTTACAAATTAGAAGCAAGTAAATTCAAGCCAATGAGAAAAGGATGTTCAATTACAGAGGTATTTGCATTTTCCTATATAATCAATTTAATAATTTACACTCTTTCAAGAAAATAATTTAATAACTATGTTTATTTTTATTCAGGAATATATTAGATGTATCTGGAGTCTCACATTCTACATTGAAAACAATGTTGTTGACTAGGTTTGTTTAATACTCCATTAATATCTGAAGTTTGCCGTGTTTGAATGTTACATTTCTGATTCACAAATGTTTCACTTTTTTTTGTAGAGATATTGAATGCATGAATTTTTCCTTTTAGAGTCTGAAGGAATGTATACTTTGTTATATGAATGTTGTTATGATCATTTTTACATATCTAAGTACATATTTGTGATATGAAAGCTACATAGAAGCATTCTGTTTAGAGATGCATATCTTAGATAATTTTTCAGCAGCTGTAGATCTGTTCCTCTTGAGTGTTGACTAAACAATATTTGAAAATCCAAGTATGAAGCCCATTGGTCTCTCTCTTTCAAGAATATTGAAACTAATTAATTTTAAAAAATTGGAAGCAGGATGACTCCTTTAAAGGATGTGTTTTTTTTTTTGTAGTATTAAATGGATATAAATCAGGGATTAGTAAATTATATTTCCAATTCTAAAGGTTCACCAAGTAATGTTCGTTTTTGATTGCTCAGCATGTTTTACTTTTATTGAAAAAGGAAGCATGTACATTTGGCATGTATTCTTATAAAAGAATAACTTTGTTCTTTTTAAATTTTTCCTACTATTTAATGTTATATGATATACATATAGAATATATTTAACATGTGTGCAACGTTACTTATAACAATATACCAGTACTTTGTTAGTAAATAATAGCTTGTCTATTGTTCATCCCAGAATATTGTGAACCAATTTAATAGTTGCTACTTTTGGTAGTCTACAACTAAGAAGCAGCAAAATATTTTCATTATTATTAAGTTCCGTGCTTTACAACTATGTTGAGGACCCAATCTTTTTTTGTTATGTTTGTGATTAGTTGTTTACAGTAAAATTCCTTTAGGTGTAGCAAGATTCTGCAAATTTCCTGAGTAACTTAAATCTGTTTTAGTGCTTCTTTCAAAACTTATGAAGTTATAGTTCAAACTCTATATATTTTAATTTGTAGCTTCTTTACATTGTAAGGTATTTGGTGCTGTTGCCTAGTTTGGTGTGGCAGTAGGTGATAGCTTTAAGGAATGAAGAGATAATATAGAAAAAGTGTTGTTTGATGAGTGAATGAGAGGAAAATATATTGGAAAAGTGAAATCACATTTCAGAATAGTAAAAAACTTATTGAAGGAGACCTCTTTAGTTTTAGCTATCCCAGTATAAATTCTGATTTCCTCTATTATATAGGTTAACATTTACTTCTTCACCATATCAGAAATTGCAATGCCCTTCAAATTTCAACTTGACATATTCCATATGCAAATTTATTTGAGTAGTATTGATGCATTTATCCATAAAATTCAAAGTAGTATCAGAGAACATTTCAGTTCAATAGAAAAATTTCAGTTGCAGTAATAAAGATAGGATAGGATTGAATACAAAAGTGAGGGTGGTGATCTTCCTGGCTATTGGGGTGAGAATTGTGTTATTCTAGTATATAATTTCTTAAACTGTGGTTAAATGGGGGGTCACAAAAATTGGTAATTATAAATAACTTTTTTAGAAGTAGTATTACAAACTATGCAGAAACTATAAATTTTAATGAAATACTCGATAATATAAGATCTTCATGTTATGTCGTTACATTATTGCATGTCTATGAACTGCAGAAATAAAATTTTTATTTTGAAGCAAGAAATCAATTTAATCAAATAAATTTATGAACATTAGAGGCCTAATTATTATCACCATATTTTGGACTTTCAGGTAATGTTAAATTTTGATGAAAAAAAGAAGCCAAATGTATCAAAATCTTAAACTTTACCATCTACAAGGACAGTTTTAACCGAAATGTGCCTTAAGAAATTTTGTCTGTAATGGTCATTAATTTATTCTATTAAATTATTGTTAAAAGTGATCATTAATGGATTTACTAAGAAATCAATTTCTTGTATTTTAAAGCCCAAGAAGGATTTACAGAACTATCAAGTGATTCAAGTTTGTGGTTCATATTTTTCCAATTACCATTACAGGAATTTTGTATTTAAATCAAATCAAAATATACAGTAGTATCAGAAATAGCACCAGATATATTTATACCATTTTGTTCAACATACTTATGTGAATTGGCTTTTTCCCTACATACAATAAAATTAATGTTTCAACTTTTAAAAATGTTGAGAATTTAATACGACCTGCAATAACTGAAATTGCCTAGATTAGATAATTTATGTAAAAATTATCAAGCTTATTGATTACATTAATATTGTTAGACCTTAATAATATTTTTATGTTGCTATAGAAGTGTTTACGAAAGGAAATAATTGTTACGAAAGTGTATTTCTTCTAATGCATACTTTACAAAGAATAGATCTATATTATTAATCATGATTCCCTAAGTAATTGGCATTTTAAATTCTACAATATATTAGTTTCATATTGAATGTACTGTATATTTTAATTTAATTACATTGGAGGTCATTTAACATCTTCTTGGTTGCAAAGGAGTCGCTATCAGAAGTTTAATAAGCCAGGATCTAGCAAATGGAAGAGTATTTGAACTTAGAATCATCTTTTTGTATTTGAACTGCAATTTATAAATATTTGTGCCTTCAACTTCAGTTATTGAGTTATTTAAGTTTATGTAACCAACTTACCTTTAACGATAAATACATTTGTATTGCTGTTAATTATTGCCATAAAGTCAAACTATCAAGTGTGATTCACATTCACAATCTATATAAATATAAATGCTCATACTACCCAATTTTGACACTTCAGTCTGAAGAAGATGGCGGTGCATCACTTTTGTGGTTGGAAACCCGAGAGAAATTTATACATTCCATTCAGCGTGAAAGACCTTGCACTTTATCATTTGACATGATAGCTATTATGTATATCTCTTATTTCTATTACATTTAATAGGTGATATATGACTAAACCTGAGCTGTTGCTAAGAAATAAATGTAAATATTTTTTTAATTAAAATTTTAATTTATCTTTCACATTATAAGACTATTTTAACTGTCCAGGTGACAGGGTTAAGTTGCAGCCCAGGACGTGATCAATTGTTGGTTATACACTTAAGTAAGGGTAATGATCTGGTGGTTTCCCTTCAATCAAATGAAGATCTAGTAGGAGAGCTAATAGCTGTGTTATGCAACCGTTATCAGCAGTAAGTACTATACCTACTTATATCTATAAACATAATTACATAGACTTTTTTTATTTTTTGCATAATAATAAATGCATCATGACAATAAATACATCCTTTGTGTATGATAATGAAATAGTTTAAACAAAATGAATAAATTGAAAATGGCATAAAGAGTGCTAAAGGCAGGGCTGCTGTAGTATTTTTGCCAGTGTAGACAAACACACAAATAATATCATCCCCAAAGGTTCAAAACAATAGTATTTAAGATTGGATACCCAATTTTCAGTCTTCAATTATTGACATAAATTGATAAATTAAATATCAGTCAATTTTTTTCAGGAGCTTTCAGCTCAATAAGCCATATTCATCTGAGGGTTTTCTCCTGTTATTACTTATAAAACAATATCTGTACTATCTTTCATCAATATGTCACACTGTGAGGTCTTTGTGGCTTATGATCTTTTGTGCTTAAATGTTTACACTATACTACAGTATAGTACCATTCTGAAAGCAATGAATTTAAGAATGTCAACTCGAGCTTATTTCTTTGTTAAAAGTAAAGAAATGCTGCCTATTTTGTCAACCAGTTCCAAAGCCCTAAGATCAGAGGATCTGTCAAGACATTTTAAGATATTTTGCACTATAGCTCAGGCTGTTTTGCCGCCATAGACAGCCTAAAATGCCAACTACCTAGAACTTGCTCTGACTAAGTTTCACAATTGTTAGTCATAAAAGGTGTTAACATTATTCTTTCAAAGTAAAACATTTACATTTTACTACAAATAAAAATGTAGCAATAAATTGTTGTTAATTATAAAAACTTTAAAAAACATCCTTTCTAACAATTTTGCATGATTTCAAGTAATGAGTGATATTTTTCTCATTATCTTTTAACAGAATAAGAGGCTCTGAATTGACAGTTACGGTTAGCAGCAATTTCCAGTGCATGCTTGGGAACAAGAGCCTACCATTGCGGGTAGAAGTATCTGCTGATGTTCAGACTGCTAATTTTAAGAAGGAAGGTGGTAGCATAGTATATATTCTACCACCAGCATTTGCTACTGCTTCTGAAAATGGACAGCAAAACAGATTTTCAAGACAGTAATCATATTAATCTGTAAATGATGTGATACTTAATCTTAAAATATTTAATGAGAAAATTTGGCTATGCTAGTTTTGAAGTATCAAATTCAACTAATCCTATATTCAGTTTTATTTGGAATATAAAGACATATATATATATATATATATATATATAATTTGATATGAAACATATTAGCCAATTTTATCCAGGAATAAAATAAATTCCTATATTTTACCTGGATGCAAAAGTGACATTATGGCATATCCTTCCTATATGTCATCTCTACAATTATATGTTGTAGTTCTTGTTTATGCCAGGATTGATCAAATTTATCCTTTCTGAATTTAAATAAGGCATCAATATTTAAATAAATTGCTGTAATAAATAGCTTCTAGTCATTGCTAACGACATTAATCAGTTATTGTTTGTGCCAATAAAATGTTTCTATTTAATTAGTTTCAACAAATATTATATGTATTCAAGCAGTAGGGGAATAATAACCCTTGCTTTACTGTAGCATTCCCAGATTAGTATATTAAAATCATATTTACTTTAGTTTTTAAAAGAGCTGTGAATTACTTTGTTCTAATTGTCAGAACTGTGTTTTATAACTTATGTACACATGATTATATGGATATTGTGTTACTTTATTAAGAGAATTGCTGAAATTCAATTGGACATAAGTATATGTACAAACATGAAATGTGCAGATATAAGAATAATGTGCAATACATGCTTGTGTTGGAAAAATACATATTATTTTGAATATATTTTTACAAAATATTATAAATATATATGGTGCTACTCTTCTGCAATTTTTTAAAAATAAAAATTGACAAAATTTGCATTGTCAATTAAGAAACTATATATATAGTAGCCAATTAAAGTGTTGGACATTTATACATATACTTGTTTAAGCTATTGATGCACTAGGATTGCAGATTGTTTATTTTTATAAAAGGTTTTATAAATTGTTTATTCAGTGTTGAGAATGAATGCTTTCTTCTTTGGTACAAATTTGAAGTATTCTAAAGAAATGTTCAAAGTAATAAATTTTGAGATAAAACAGTTTTCTATAAATTGAAATGTAATGATAATTTTACTCACTGGCTGAAAATGAATGAATTATTATTATCCCAATATTTGTGCTAGTTATATTTTATGTAATTCTTAAATGGTCCATTAAAAGAAAAAAAATTTAGGCATTTTTTTTAGAAATTGTCTCAATATTAACTCATCAATATTTTAGATTTGAGGCATACCCAAAATTTCTATACTTATTAAGAAAAATGACTGGTTGTGTTATTTATAAATATGTTTCGTTGTTTACTTTACTTGCTAATTACTAATTTTTAAATTTTTTGATGTTGTGTAGAAAATAAATAGTAATTATGGCATATAACATAGCATATTAAACACAGTATTAAAAATATAAGGTCAGTGAAACTATATGTTTTTGTCATTATCAGTTGACACAATTCAGCGGAAACTGTATTCACTTTTAAAAATTAATTAGAGAGAATCCTTTTTTAATTAGATTATTTTCATTTATAAATTATTTCAATTGTTATACTCTTTATGCATTTATTTTAATGTTTCTTTCTATTATTTGCATTACTTTATCCAACTGCTTTTATTTTCTTATTGTTATAAAACAGTACTTTTGATGCTAGAAATTTTATATAGTGGGGCCAAGTCCTTGACAGTTCTAATTAATTTGTCTCTAAGTAAGACCATATTGTTTATTAAAATAGTAATTTTAGCTATTAAGTTGATTTATTTGCATAATTATGTATAATTTATATGCTACAAATTTGATTATTAAATCAAGAAAAAATAGGTGGTAGTGGAAATGTTTGATTTTAATTTAAAGCATGCAGGAATTGAAAATGTAATTAAAAAATATAAAGTACAAATGCACTTTTTTAGACTTTTACCTGGAACAGTTGAATGAATTATGACAAACAACATGAATAGATTGGGGATGGGTTGCTTTCAACTAGAGTGTTAGTGGACCAAATGTGGAATCACATTTCAAATAAAAATTAAATATTTTTTTATCAGATGGTATGTTCAGTTAGATAAAACTTAGCTTTGTAAATATTTTTATATTTGAACTATTTCTGTGCTTTGCATTCTTTTTATTTTGAATCATTTTAACACTGATTTATTATATATTTACAAGAAAATATTTTAATATCTCATTATAATGATAAAAATTCTAGAATACCTAATCACAGTGTTTACTACATGACAAATATGTTTTGTGATGGATATTGTCTCTCTTAATATCTAATGGCATTTCTCAGTATTAGTATATGTTTATGCAAGAAACTGTGGACTTTTTTTTATTAAAATTGTCTATGAAAGTAGTACATTGTGCCACATGCATAAAATTTTTACATGCATTCTGTACCAATTATAGAATTATTTATCTACTTTGTATATATTTTCCATGAAAGGTTCATAATGTTGTAATTTATAGTAACTTTCAATTAAACTTTTGCCTTATAAATTGTGTCAATCCATTTTCATATATTAATTTGTGCTCATCTAAACAGTATTGTGAATCACTATAATTTAAAAAATGTTATAGTTTCTTCTTAAGCATGTAATATCAGTTAAAAACAAACACTACGTACTTAAATACACAGTTATGTTGTATGTTAATTTGAAGTATTTGTGTTTTTAATTATACTTTCTGTTAATTGTACATAATTTGTGGTGTATTTGTTTCAATTACAATTGAGAAGACATTGTGTACAATCAAATCCTATATTTTTAAAGACTACGAATATCTTTTTATAGGTATAATTGACAACCTTTTTATATCTTATGAGCAAGTGATTAATTTAAATAAAGAAAATATTATTCATAAGAGAATGCAAGAAAAACCTGCTTCTTGTTGCCTAGTCTTCGTAAATATGTTCAGAAGATGTGCAGTTTTCTTTAAAAAAAATTTGGAGCTCCATTAACAAGTACCTCTAAGTGATTGTATTTCAATATAATATTACAATTTAAAATGTATAGCTTTAACATGTCATATAAATATTTTATGTAAAGAATTAAACTTTTCATGTTCATTTTTGCCAAATCATTAATTTTACAAATATTTTAACCCTTGGTAGATGGTACTCAGAAACTTTCCTCACATTTATCATTTTACTTCTTTATAGTATTAATTTGTGCCCTTTTTTTTCTTTTGCTATTGTATTGATTTTAGTATTAAATATTTAATTTCAAAAGTTATGCAAATTGCTGTTAACTTTCAATTTTGATACTTAATTTACAAATAAGTACTGTGATAATGTACAATATGCCAAATAAAATAAATTATTTTGACTGAATTTTAACTTTTTCAATATTATTTAGTTTATGGTTTCAGCATTATAATTGATTGTTAAAATAATCCCAATTTTCCATACATTTCCTACTCCACTTACAGAGTTTATCATTTGAAGTTAAAAAGTGAAACAATTTGAAGAAGTAATATTAATAATGTACATCTATATCTTGACTGACTGAAGAAATAGAATATTCTGTAAAAATAAAAACATCCTCAAAATTAATTCAGTGGAAGTAGAATGAAAGGTACTAATAAAGAAAATTATTATTTCAAAGACAAAATATAAAAATAAAAAAGCAAAACAGTTATGCTATCATGGAACATGAATTAAGTAAATATGAAGTTGAATCGGTAACAACAAAAAAATGAACTTGTAAAGCAATTTATCAAGAGATGATGTAGGGTAAAATTGTAATTGCTTGTAAAGAATATCCAATAGAAATTTACTAAAACAAAACATTATGAGAGGAAATGAAATTTGAATTGTTAATTATGTATGTGGCATTAGTCAATTAAATCCTGGCCTTCCTTCCCAATTTGCTTCCCGCAGCAGTCGGTAAAGATAAAGGTCTGCTGAGGAACTCTGCAAATGAATCTGTCATTTATTATTCAGTCTTTGTTAGTGCTCTTTTGAATCAACTCAAAATATGAGTGATGCCAACTTGTACAGAAAGAACTATGCATTGTTGGCCCTATAAAAGGTTTGTATAGGAAAGGACCCAAAACTGGACTCCTCCTCCTGAAGTAGAGCTGGCATGCACAGTAAACAGGAGGCTGCAAACACAGCAATCTCCTCATCCGTCTAATTTTCCTCATTTGCAAGTATGCTATTCCATAATAAGAACGACTAATGATCTCTATTGAAATTATAATTCACATGAAGCCTCTGATGCGGCTGACAAGCTGAATGCTGAATCAGATTTCTTAGCAATAAATGAACTGTCCTACAACATGAACGACAATTTCTGTGTGAAAAACTTGATGAAGTCATATTAAACCCTAAAATTTATTATAAAGTAGTTTTTTAAAAGAAAACTATTATTAATTTCCCTAAACATTCTGTTTGAAGAGTTAAAAGCTTTGCTTTTTTAGTAGTATATAATTTAGTTCCTCAAAGAAGAATTGGTGAAACATGAAACCTAAGGACAATTCAAGAAATGAAGCTGATATATTAACTCAGGTGAACATGTGACTACAGATAATTGATCCTCAGGGAGCCGTAAACCAGAAAAGTAGATATCCTTGGGCAGAATTTCGGTGTAGCCTTGACTTTGCTATCAAAGCTGGTTTGGAACGTGAAAAGGAAATGAGATAAAAGGCTTAACTCGAAGGATTGTAAAGATTCAAGGAATTACTGGACTGTTTTTGGTAGTGTGAGTTCGTCTGTGTCTGATCAGGTAAGAATCGGAAGGTCGAAGTATTTATTAGTTAAACACACATGTATATTATTAGTCACTAATATACACTATAAGGAAGTTGGAAAGGAACAGAAGTCTGTCAGGGGTCTAACAAGGAAGCCAATGTAACCTGATGGCAAGTTCGACTTCGCTGAAAAGCTGGAGTGTGAGGCTTTTAAAATGTTTGCTATATGTTATTGCTCCGAAATATCGAGGGCAGCTGACATCCACATTATGTCAGCATTCGTGCCTCGCGTCCGGGTTTAACGACCTAAATTGCAAACGTCTTAAAGAATGCATCAATCCTTAAAGGCAAATGACCTATCAGCGAGAACGACGATTCCTTACAGTACAATGACAATTGACGCTTTAAAGCTGCGTTTTACATACAAATCAGTCTCGTGATCCACGATCAGATAAACAATATCTTTTCACAAATAAATTAATGTCAATGGCACGAAGAAAGAATATTTCTCACTCTACCAGTTACACTTGCGCCTGGAGAAAGATTCTAAGTTAAAAACTATCAAGAATTATTTAAGGGCAACAGTGTTTTAAGAAAGACTCAGTAATTTATACGTTAGATAGAACTGAAATATTAAATAGTTTGGATAAATAACAGCAGATTTCGCAAATATAAAACCAAGAAAAGATCAATTTTAGTAAGTTCATTTAAGTTTTATTTTAAGGCTTATAATACAATTTAAAATTTTCTTAGGTATACTTTATTAATTACAATGCATACATTCATGAAGTAGGTATGTAAGAGATTTTACATTATCGATTTTTTAAAATTTTGCGTTATAAACACAATAATTATTTGACTATGAAATTTCGTTATTTTCTTGAACACTTCTGTAAGAAAATGTAGCGCAGTAGAACCCGCGTTCAATTTTTTTATTATTTACGGGAACTTAAATAACAAATATTTCGGCCTGAGCAAGTCGCTGGCCAGAAAGAAGGTGTTTTTCCGCGCGCCGTCTTGGCGGCTCGGAATAATAACAAAGGGACTGTGGCTGACACCTGGACCATAAAGCTCGGACACCTCGTCACCGGTTTCGGAATGTCTTAATCTGCCTGGGAATTTGGTGACCGGGTGGCGTGTGTTCCCCAAATGAAACAAGGGAAATGATTGGAGATTATCCATCCCTGCCACCTTAGTAATAGGTGTCGGATAAGGGGTCTAGGACGATTCGGCGCAGCCACTTCGGCGCAAGAATTATTCGGCGCGGCCGTTTCGGCGCAAGGTTGGGCGCGGGGACATTACGTGGCGATAAACGAGAATATCGTGGACATTTGTTTCAAATAAGTTATTTTATACAAATACACATCTTATATTAATATTAATAAAATGAAAAACAGCCTATATATCAGAAAAAAGTGATATAAACTTTATTAACAGTAGTTTGTTCACGACGTTCCGTTCTTAAATTTTAAAACCTCATCTTTTACGATTATAATAAAAATGAATATTTACAATATATATGTATAATACAATTATGTTATAAAATGAAAAATTATTAACGGAAAAAAGAAATTGAAATGGATAAAAATTTATTGTGCATGTCGCACAAGCAACGAGGCTGAAATAACACTTACAAAGAATAAGCGTATTGTTAGTTCCATAATTACAATGGAAAACTTTAACAATGAGTTAATTCTGTATAGAAAATTATCATAAGTTGTGCAAAACACCAAAATGTACATTTCTAATAATCCTAATGTTATCTTTAGTGAATCTGCCAAAGGAATTTGACTAAATAGTTTTATAAAGTTGAAACGTTATTACCAGACAAATAAATACATAGAACTAGCAATAAAAATTAAATCCATTACTTTAGTTATTGATCAATTAGAAATTAACTTGAAAAGACTTGTGGATAGTAGCACTTTTTAACTCCTAGTTTTTAACTTCTGATAATAGTGCCAGAGCCTATGCTCTAGCATATAATTTATCTTTCAGAATTATCGTTTCTTCTACTAGCAGCCATCTTCATAACATTTCTATATTTTTATATAATTCTCTTAATAAGGAAAATAATTTTACAGTCAAAACGTCTTTTAAGTTTTTGGACCATTTAAACGTCACTAATGATCATGTTTTCTTCTCATTAGATGAAGAGTTCTTATTTAATTTTTAGCCCATACAACTAACCAACGAGGACCTATCAGTAGTAACGCCAACACCAATCGTAATGAAACTGAGCCCCTTAGAAAGTAGGCAATTAATACTTTTAAACCCCATTTTCCAAACGTTAAGATTTACCAAGAAATCAAGGATAGTGCAGTTTGAAAATCTTTGATCCTTCATGAGACTTTATTATATGACCTGAAACAGGCCTAAAATGTTTATAACAAGAAAATGAGAGTTACAGGAGACCTTTTGGTTACTCACCTTTTCAAAAATTAAAGGGTAAATACAGAAGCTTGCGGGAAATTGGATTCAAAAATCAGAAACGAATTGTAAAGAAAAAAGTGAATCAGGAACCCCGGAAAAAATGGCTCGTGAGACAATTTTTTGCCTCCGAAGACGTTAGCCGAGCCACTGTTGGTGTGAGAGAAACAACAAAAAATAAAACAAAGAAGCAGAAACGATTTCTTATTAATGACATGAAGGATTTATACAAAAAATGGTGGAAATTTACAAAGTTAAACTTTCATACTCTGCGTTCTGTAAGAATAGTCCATTTTACATTGCCAAGACGACACTAAACAAGAGGAATTTCTGCTCATGATATTTATTTGCATAAAATTATATAGCTTAGACATAATTTAAAACCAAAAGTTAGTGACATAACTGGTTTGTGTTCAGAAGAACAAAAACTGTGCGTACAATTCAAATTGTAGAAAAGCTTGATAAATGGCTTCAATGGAACACAGTTCCAAAGCAAATCCAAAAAGGAGTAAATAGTCAGGTCGTGAGGGTAACAACAAGGGATGGAAGAAACATCAATGTAAGGAGACAGTGACCTGATTAAAAACCGTTAGAAGGCAATTTAAAAAAATTATTTTATTGACATTACTTTATGAAATAATGCACATTTCAATTTGAAAAGTGGCGAAGTAAGGAGCGGTTGGACGAAATGTTATGTGTTTATATTAAATTCTATTTAATATCCAGATGATTATAGCCAGCGTGGTCGAAAACTTCTGGAGTTTATGACTGACAAATTGAAAGAATAAACTGTCAATAAATCGGGATGTTGAATGTGTTTTTATTATTCCTTATAAATTTAACTAGTCTAGGTTGGATTAGAAAGCTACAACACAATGCATTTTAAATGTTGCTAATTTCGTAATATGGCTTTGCAAGTTGCGTGTTTTCAGTTGTAACATTTCCGATAAATTATATTTATATAAATGTCATGTTTGCCCTTTGTGTAAACCAATAACATTTTCCCAATCAAATTCCGTCTTGGGTTAATGATAACGTTATAGTTTGAAGTTTTATAATTTTTATTCTTTTAATCTGGAATTAGTGAGCTTTTACTTTTCTCCGAGTTACTTTTTTTGCAATTATGTTCACTGTTGTTAATTTTTTATATTACATTATATTATTATTTTGACTTTGACCATTACCTTTTCTAATGAAATTATGTTTATTATTAAGTCTAAATTTTTTAAAAGTCTTTTTACATGATCTCTAGCTTTGGTATGATACGGCAATATCATAAATTACTTTAGTTCAGCTTGAACATTTTATCATATTTTTCCTTGTTGATTTGGCTTCTGTATTTATTCTTATTAAGCGTTTTTGATAAGCGTTCATATATGAAGTTCATCGGACAGACTTATCCATTAGTAAATGTTTTTATCAATTCTGTTTTTTTCTACATGGTACTAGGAGTTTGATATGATACGACATTTCTCCTCCTTTGGCTCTACAGCCCATTGAGGGCCTGGGCCTACCGAGTCGACTGCGGACACATTCTTGCATGACACATTCCGAATTTGGAGTGACACGTGGGGGTAAGACATTACAATTCCTTATATATGCCATATTTGGATAATTTAAAGCTGTAGGAAACAAAATTTTATAATTCTATTCGGTGGTATAATATGATTTTAATTATTTTATATCAAATAAATAAATTATATTTTCGTCTACATCCCATATTATCGAATAGTTGCTGCTTTCGTTCTGTCAACACCATTTAACGACATGTTCCTGGCGGAAAGTGATAAGAGTTATATAGATATAAACGCCTTCCTTTAAGCGGAAGCTGCAGACCGGGATATCCAATTAATAGATTAAGAGAACTGAGTAATTTCTGTTTATGGAAACTACATTAAAAGCGTAAGCGGCAAAGTATCATAACCTTGTAATTTTAAAGGGAGTAAGTTAAATTGTTTTGCTCGTTGCAGAGCTACGACAGGTGCGAAATTAGGACTGAGCTTCATTCGTGTCTTTTAACATGTTTAGTACATAATAAGCATAAGTTGGAGGAATTGTGAATATATGTCTCTGGAATGAGGAGTAATTATGGTAAACTATATTCGTAGCTCTGAAAATAAACAAAATACCGACACTGACAATCGAGTTATTTGTTAAGTATAATACATTAATTGTATATAATTCTAAAGAAAAAATTAAATTATATATAATAATAAAATGATTTTCCAACATTAAAATATATCAACAAAAATATATTTTTTAAATTGGTTTATGTTTATGACAGTATGCCAACAAGAACTGCAGGGATGACTGTACAGTATTTTTTTTACATTTAATTAATATTGAATATTTAAATCTATGTTCTTCACTATTTCATCAACATGTAAATGGAATGTAACATTTAGTTTTAAACCTTTCCTAATTATTTATTGCCATTATCTGAAGATATCCAAATTTGAGGACGAAGTGATGTTTTTATAATCACTTTTTACTTGAATAATTTGTCATTTTTCACTATAATTTCTCTTTATAATTTGTCCATTAAGGGTTATATACATATTCATACCCACGGATCTGCAAAGAGCTCGAGGAATACATTTATTGCTCACCTTAATGCTAGCAAACACTGAAATAGAGAGCAGAGCCAAGTTTTTCACGTCACAAACTGGAACTTTGTAACAAGTTTCAGATTAAATGAAATACTTTTAAAAAATTACGAAGTTAAAAGTGCTGTTACAATTGAATTTCTATTTATGGGAAATAATTTCGTCTCCGTGCGAAGAATGAATTTAACTCTGGTTGTTGTAATTGGAGTAATGGTGTACAGTTTTGTGTCCGAGGATAAATTTAAAACTATAATTGGTCTAAGGAAGACTTCAGACATTATTTAAGCGTATTTTAGTACTTTAAAGTGAGCGCACCCCGATGGGTTTTGTTCCAAAAATCATGTTTGACGTCATTTTCATGACCGATTACGAAGAAATAAATTTCCGGAAATACTCCGTAATGAATGAAAAATATGTGAATACAAAAGTTTTATTATGCATGAAGATCTCATTTCCAAGTTTCCCATTAAAATTTTTATATGAACATTCCACTTTAATTAATTGTGAGCGAATGTCCTTGTTATTTTGCCGTAATCTAATCGCATTCAATTAATTTTTACTAGCATTTCTTATATTTACTTCGGAATTGTTTCAAATTCAATATACAGTTGTAGTTTTTATCAAGGTAACTTACGTGTCAATTACATTCATTCTATTCTCGTCGAAGCGTTAGAATTTATTTTGATGGCGAGTGTGGTTTCGCGGCTACCTCGGGTTCGTGCGTCATATGATTATCATACAATTCGCGTTTCTGAAGTCACCCTTAAAGGTGTCAATCAAGTCCAATGTTTCTCGGGGTTTGTGTAATTGTTTTTCAATTTGGCAGCAGCGTACGAGGGCTGAGGAAGATGGCGCCTTGCGGAGGCCTTCGATCGCGTCGAGTGATTGCGCCTGCGTCTGCGTCTGCGCGTGCGCGCGGAAGCTGTTCTGTTGTGTTTGCAGTTAACGCTCAGCTGTTAGGCGAGCGAGAGTCCGTGGCGGCGAAGGATCGCCAAAGTAAGTATACCCCCCATTATGGTTGTCGCTGCAACACTCAAACCTTTCGTTGTGAGCGGAGAAAAGCGGGGATGTCGCTATTTTAAAAACAATAAAGTGCAATCGAAATCATGAGAGAGTCATTATTTCATTGTTGAACCGCGATAATGTCGAATTAACCCAAACCCTTCAGTAATTTTAGATGTAGGTACTGTTTTGCGGACAGGATGTTTGTATTAAATACGCCTGTCGACGAATTAAATATTAAACCTACAGTGGAAATTCAAGATGTTCCCCTTTTCTCCAAAATTATACACCACTCGTGAATTCTTGACGTTAATGCATTCAAATTGTCTTTGTGATGGTTAAATATGGAATTTATAAGAGTTTACATTAATTGTAATTATTCTTTTATTAAACCCTATGATGATAAAAACACAAAATTTACATTACCAACTTACAAATTTCTTTTGTGAACACTACTACTACATTATTAATTAATTATAATTCTTAGGTGAATTATGTAGGCTTCGATTTGATCCAATGTTTACTAGCGTACCCGGTCGAAGTTAGAAATCGGTTGATGGCAGCAATGAAGGCAGTTGCTGAACTGGCAAAATTTAGTAATTGAGGTATCCGTTGCTACGTTGTTTCCATGTTACCTTATCATTCCTTTTCTTTTAAGCTTATACATATTTAGTTGTTGAACGGTTCTCCTTACACTAAAAAACTCTCCTTACTGTCTGCATGAGCACCATTGAAATTCACTTATCCAGGCTTCCAACACTTCCTCTTTTTCCAACAGTCATAATTATCATTGCTTCCATCCTCTGGTTGAAAGAGATTTGAAAAAAGTGTATCCAATTGAACGAGTTAAATTGCCCTTATCAGGTCTTTGTTGTTGTGGTGGTAATCGGTCATTAGACTGGTCTGATGCAACCCTCTATGCCATCCTATTCTGTAGCTAACTGGAATTAGCTATTTCTGTTCATCTAGTTGACATTTGTTGTTAACGGTAAATGGCACCTAGAGTTTTGCGGAAGAATTTCGCATTAAGGTCATTTAATGTATTACTAAAAACGTTTCATGCACTCAATCTATAATATAATAAATTTATGGATTTGATTGGCAATGTCATTTTTTTTCAGATCAAGTTTGTCATTTTTTATTATATTGAATTTCGATTGTTATTCAAGGTCCTGAGTTCTTTACTGTTATGGTACCAGACGTCCTCTTCAACGTGGAGTTTGGGATGAAAATTTGTATTTTAGTAGTAATTGAAGGGCAGAGTCAGCATTCTTATTTTCAATGTTATTTGTTTGAGAGACTGGTTTTCTTTAATTTTTTATGATTTTGGAGCGAAGAAATAACATATTTTAGTTTAGGCTGCGATTTCAGGTGGTCTGGGATGGGGTGATTTTTAGTGCGGTGGGGAATTTGAAAGTTGTAATTATTAATATTTTGGATTTAGATTCTGGATAATGATTTCCGCATAGATAGTGTCAATATAAGATAACGATGCGACTCTGATTGTAACCGAAGAAGGTGCTTTACGAAATAAATTAAATAACGTTCACATATTTGTTGGTGGAAGATTTTCCTCTGAAACGCTGAAGGTAAATTACTCAATGCAACATTTGGAACAAAATGTATTTTGTATCTTAACACTCAGTGGACTGGTCTGGTGCAGCTCTCACGATAACCTACTCTGTGCCAGCCTTTTCATCTCTACATTACTACCACATCCTCCCTAATCTGCTTAGCGTATTCCATCCTAGGCCTCCATCTTCTATTCTTTCTCTATATACAATTTTATAAGAACCATGCCTCAAAACATGGCCTATTAATCTATCTCTTCTCTTGGTCAAAGCCATCCATATTGTTCTCTCTTCTCGTATTCTATTTACAACTTCGTGGTTTTTGTTTCAAAAATTTACATTTGTTTGTTTGCGATAATTGGAGTTTTTGAAACATAATACGAATGTGTATAATTGTGAGAGTGGGATAATGTAACCGGATTGCCTGGAAGAGAATGTTTAATACAGATTTCTCAAGTTTCGGTAGCCCAGCACATATCCAAATATGTATATTTCATTAATGGAACATGCGCCGTTTTTATTTTACTAAATATGAATTTGTTGATATTAATGAATATGTTGCAGATAATTTTTCTCGCTATATCACTAAAACTAACATTATTTCTGACTAGTCAACTGTTGAAATGAAAACTCTGTTTCACACGAATAATGAAATATTCACCATCTTGTCTTATTAATTTAAATTATATGAATTGAACTATCATAAATTTAATCTTCCTCCGTGTTCGATACATACTGAAAATATTAAACAAAGTTTACATTCCAGGTTTATAAGAATTAATAATTGAATTATAAATGGTAAGTGATTGTCTCTGTAAATGATCTAATTTTTTTCTTAAACTAAAATAATAGTGAGGTTGTTGTGGTTTTCAGTCCTAAGACTGGTCTGATGCAACTCGCTATGCCAACCTTTCTTGCGCAAGCCTTTTTATTTCCTTATAACTAGCACAACTCATATCCTCCCTAATCTTCTTAGCGTATTTCATCCTTGCCCTCTTCTGTACGTACACCCCACACTTCCCTCTAATGCTAATTTTACAAGACCCTCGTGTCTTAAAACGTGGCCTATTAATCTATCTCTTCTCTTGGTCAACGTTCTCCATATTGTTCGCTTTTCCCCTGCTCTGTTTAGAATTTCGTTTGCCGTTCTATCCACCCATCTGATTTTCAGTATTCGCCTATAGCACCACATTTCAAAGGCTTCTATTCTTTTCCTTTCCCCAACTATCGTCCACGTTTCTCTCCCATATAACGCCACGCTCCATATGAACGTTTTAGCAACAATTTCCTAATATTCACACTTATATAAATCCGTAGGGAAATTACTCTTTTTCGCAAAAGCCTTCCTTGCCTGTGCTATCCTACTCTTTGTCTACTATACTTCTACCATCCCTAGTTATTACGCTTCCCAAGTAGCAGAATTCCTTAACTTCCGTCAAAATATCCCTTCCCCATCTAACAGCCTTTGTTATTCCACTGTTTCCCAAATAACACTCCATTACTTTTTCTCCAGGACCCCGTTCATGCCATTTATGATGGTTTAGGAGTCTTCTTCTGACTCCCCTAATACTACAATATCGTCGGCAAAGCGTAAGGTTTTTATTTCTTCTCCTTGTAGTATGATTCCTTTTCCATATTCCATAGCGTTTTAGTGAGTTTAACTAGTGATTATTTCTCATTTGAAAAATATTTGATTGGAAACATGAGTAATATTTATAATCGTCAAAAATTGAATAACACTAATATTAAAATTACCAATTAAGTTTTAATACACACTGGAATTAAGACAATTGTTCACTCGTTTTCCTTCCGAAATGCAACCCGGCCGACACCATGCTGCTCTGGCTTTGAATACAGAAATAGCCAGCTGTTAACGTCTAATGTTAATTTAAATTGAATTTTTCATCAAGTTTTCGAAATAATGGTGCATGGAATTGGTCGATTAGCAGTCGTGTTTCCCTCAACATGCTCAAGATTGTCATTAGTTTCGTCGAGAGTAATAGAAGGCAGGCATAACTTTAGGTTCAATTATTCATTGGCTAAAAAAGGTTATTTACAGACCGACAAACATACAATATAACAATAGTCGTACATGGTTAAATATATCACCTAACGGAAATGAAATTAAATGTTTCTATAGTCGGAATTCTATTGTCATTGGAATTTAAATTCGTTCCACAGTCTCATTTTCGTCTAGCTCACCTCTTGTTTCTTATACTATTTAAAACGATAGACAACTTTACACTTAAGCCAAATGGGTGGAATTCCTGTTTAATGTTAATTCATATTTTATGTGGAAAATAGTGAGTGTCAAATTTACAAGAATATACAATTCAACACTAGAACGCGAACAATTAATCAATTCTTGACACGAAGACCTAAGTTGCTAATGTGATTTACCTCGTAGATTTCCTGTGAGTGCAGTAAAAAGAAAATATAAAGGTGTTATTTGTAATATATGTCCGGATCCTTGGAACGTGATCTCTGAGGACTTTCTTCTCCTGCCACCTAAGACAGATAGAGCGCTGTTAATATTGAGGTTTTGTTCTATAATATTTTTTAGATGCTTTTCTCTTCTGAAGCTCTACATGACATATATAACGCAAACGACAACTCGCACAGAAATACCGATTCATGAGATTCAAAAACAACCTGTAGCTTTCCACGAGGTTTATTTCGGGCAACATGTTACTTGTTGGTTACTCATCCATCTACGTCGTTTAAAACACGGTGCACTTCATTAGGATTAAGTTTGGACAACGCGTTCAATTGACAGGATCTATATTTTTGTCTATATAGAGAGTTACTTATAACCAATTGTCTTCCTATCAAGTTTATATTAATTTAATATTTTTTTGTTACTTATTGACTATTTTTTTCGTCTATTTTGTATCGAGAACATGATTTTCAAAAAAAGTATATTGGACAGACTGAATTTTAATTTTTTACTTTTTCTAATTTTATGGTTAGTGTGGAATAATTAGTAGATATTAATAAATCAATTGAAGTCTATCTCACAGTAATTAAATCAAATAAAATTATGCCCAAATTACGATGTTTTATGGCGACTAAACGTCGGTTTTCACGAAATAAAACTTTATATCAGTAATTTGGTGGTCAATTTATTCGATTCAATTAGAAGTTTTTGCTATCGGGGTTTTCATACCTATAGGCCTATTCGTCTACACGTCTGATAATCGACAAATTTATTTGTTATTGAAGTTAAGGAGGATTGAGTAAACGGAAATTGAAAATGAATTATTAGCGAGAGGAAAGAAATACGCCAAAGATAAAAGTATAAGAATAATAATTAGGAAACCAAGGTTTATAAAAAAAAGCAAGACGATGATGTAGCAATAAGAATTGACAAGCAACTTAAAACTTCGACCAATGTAGGCAATGTAAAAAATGACAATAATTTACGGTAGGGCTAAAGTTATTTATTTCTGTAAAGTCCCTGACCAAATCAGGTTATGAAACGTTAAGCATTTTATTTCTAGATGGGCAGTTTTATAAGTAAAGGACCTTCTCAGCTGTATATGGCAAACGCAAAAGTTTCAAATTAATAAATAATCATCTGAATTATTCTTCCTTGGTTCTACAGTCCATTGAGGGCCTTGGCTGCAGGCTCGACTGGGGACCGTCATCTTATGACACATTCCGAATTTGGAGTGACACGTGGTCAGCGTATCGATTCTCCATCAATCTTAACCCTAGTGACCGTGACGACACAAACATCCTAGCCTATGCCAGGATTCGAACCCGGGACCTCTGGTTGAAACAACGACGCTAGCCACTAGACCAGAGGAGACCTTATCCGAATTACAGGCAGATAATAAATTAGAGGTAAAATAAGTACCACACATTTTTGCTAACCTTGTGGCTTTCGTCTGATAAAAAACGACGCCGTACAAAGTGGTGAACTGAAATGCATGAAGAATTTGAGTTCATCACTTTGTGTTCCTCACCTGACAAAAGCTACAAGGCTATCAGAAATGCTATGCAGTATTAATTTTATAACTAATTTATTATGTGTTTTTAATAAGTCTTTTGTAATTTGCACACTTTAACAATGACGTTTATATTTTGAAGAAAAAACTTTCCTCCAGAAAAGCGAACAAAATCAGTTTGGTAGGCAAACGGGAATTCAGATTAAACTAGTATGAATGCTCCTTACATGAAATGTAAACATAAACATGAAATACGATTCGAAGCTGTGTATATATAAGAAGTACTATTTTATATATATGGGTCTACAAACGGATGGCACAGAAATTGAAAATAAATTGAAATGGCACCACAGTATTACAACTTATATTTTTCCAACTTGGTAAAATATGATTTTTCATCCTTACGTTTCAATATTTATTTGAAAATTCGTTTCTATTTTAACGGTCAGAATGATAATTCACTTCCACACACTTTTTATTGCGACGACATTCTTGTTAGATTGATCGTGATACACAAAAAAAAGATGGCAGGTACTTCAGCTCAATAAAAAAAATGACAACTAGATACAACTACAGTAATTGATTTCTATTAGGATATTTAATTTTATTGTAAGCGTATATAGTAAACTCACTTTCTAATAATTGTAAAACTTAATTGAGGCTCTCAACCATAGCCTCTGTATAATTAATAGGGGAAGTCGAGGTGGAACGAGAGATATTTTTATCAATTTTTGTAAAATTATGCAAAAAGAAAAATAACTTCATAAAAGTATAAAACAGTTTATTCTAATATCTACGTAATCTATTATCAAATAAATTAAAACAAATAAATTAGATTATTGATGAATATTTAAAAATAAACTAACCAATCTCCCGTTCTGCCCCAGGAGTTGGGGTAGAACGAGATAGGAGGTTTTGTATGTACAATTAGTTCAATAAGATTTAATTTAAGAAAAATATTAACACCTATTGTGTTTTATTTCTTAAACTTACTTAGCGTACGGTTGATCGCTTTATCAATTTTTACTCTCGCAGAACTATTTTTCTCGCAACTGCACAGTTTTTGCTTACATTTCCCCCCTTTTTTCAGCTCCTTTTCCTTCATTTAGTCTTTTTGGATACATCATCGTGTAACTTATTTTCGTAAGTTGAGTCTGTCAGTTTTTCCTTTTTTTTTCTTGAGGAACACACAGCATTTTGCTTTATACAGTAGTATCCCGTTCCGCCCCGCACGTTATTCTCAGTTTGAGTTTTTACCGAGCCTTGATACTAGTATATTTAAGCCTTATACGTAACCTATATGCAGCTAAGGACACCTAATTTCAAATATATACCATTAAAGAGTTGAAAGCGAGGAGTTTTATTAATTACATTTTGTCTAAATGCTGCAAAAATTATGAAGTCACTGAGGTAAGGCGCCAAAATAAGAGTTCATTAACAAGATGGAGTCAAAACTTGGTCAAGTCGGCTGCCAGGACTTCTGCCTTGACGTTCCAGCCCTATTTTCTGAACTCCAGCACTATCCAGTAAAATAAAATAAAAACAGGGTAAATCGTTCTACCCCGCTATCCCGTTTTGCCTCGACTTCCCCTGTTTGAAATAAACACACAGCATTTGTTAGACTGCATAACAGTTTGAAATATGTTTTTGGTTTAATGTGTAAATATATATGGATTCAATAAAATGTTGCATGAATAGTTTTGTGTAATTTAATCATGAACGTCGAGAGGATGATGACCGATTACTTTTTCATTTTCAAGATGAATCTGATTAAACTTTTAAAATATACATGCAGTTTAGTTAACACTATTTACAATATTATTTTGTCTTTCGTGCTTCGATGAAAGATTTAATACATTTGTATATATTTTCAATTTTATTTATTTACGATTTCCTGTACTGATTGCACGTGACTCGCATTGTTTCTCATTTTACAGTATATCCACGAATTCTTAATGCTTAAAAAGCTCATTTAAAGAATAAAAGTAGAAAACGATTTTGCATAACCGCGATGAACTCTGCTTGCTTCCTTTATTGACGAACTCACTTCTGACAGTGACAAAGATTTTCTTCACTCGGTACATTACTGTTCCATTTGCTTAATGTGGCTACCGTGCTAAAGTAGTAATCGTCTGTAAAGTGCGTGGCTGCGGGGAAATGAGGCTACGTTGGAGCATTCCCTTGATGAACGCCGTGTCATTTTCTGAGTAGTGCGAAATCGTATGTGTTTGCATTAGAGTGATCGTCTGAGAAGTGGGGACAGTGGAAGGGGAAATAGATACTGTAAGACAGAATGCGTACCTCTTTATTTGAATTTCGCCTGCAACATGGGGCACACTCATAAAGTTTTTCCGAAGTGTTTTGATGCTTTTTTTTATCTTTTAAGTAAATTTCGAAGTCAGCCTCAAAAGCGCTGCAACTTTTCCCGAAGTGGAGAAATAGATTGTATCGACATATTAAACAAACCGAGTTATGAGGTTTGTGCACTGGTTTTCAAATAAATTAGTTCAAAGACACGAGAACTGCTTTGAATAGAAGCTCAGCCATCAAACTGAATTAGAATAAATTTAGATAAAATTAGTACGTTTTTATACAGCTGTTCTTAAATGGGGTCTTTTTTCAGAAATTAATTCCATCTTTCTCGTTACTTTTAAAAAAAGAGTAAAAAATTCCTTTCAGAAAGACTAGAGATGCGTCTAAATTCGTTGTTCGAGGAAGAAATATGACAAAGGTGAGACAAATAGAAAGTTATTTTTATTTATTAATAACTACAAGTCACTTGAGTTTTTTCGCCAAAAAATATTTAAGCGATGTAGTTTTCAGTTCATTCTCAGTAATAATCTCAATCACTTTAAATTTTAATTCTTTTACAGTTAAAATATAAAAAACATATACATTTAATACAAGTTTGAAAGTTTAAATTTCTTAATTTTGTATTTGTGGAAGAATTGTAAAGCAAGTCCCATTAGAAAGTAAAATTTTTCGTCCAAAATTCCGGATTAATTAATTGAATTACCTATCGGGAATTATGACGGCCGTACTGATGAATTAAGTGATCCTTTTCTGAACTAATAAATTGTATCAAGTTGAGAAACTCCATAGAAAATAATTTATTTTATGGATTGAGAAGCCACAAGATTTTAACGGAACTTGCTGGCATCGAGATATTGAAGACAAATTGTGAAATCGATTCTGACTTACCGAATAAACATCTAAATTTAGATTATGCCCACATCGGATGTGAAGAGACGTACGAAAAGGCTTGAATTTGGTAAGCATGTACTAGTGTTCGCGTCATTTCACTTTCATAAATGATTCGAGTAAAACTTACTGTTAGACTACATCTGGTAATACGTAAGTTATCTACAGTTATTTATTGCCTAACTAAACATAAACATATTATATTTTTAGAACCGATTTTATACATTCAGTGTACAGTATTAATATTTATAATATACAGTTATTACCGAACCAATTTATATAAATACGTAATAAGAGGTATGGCCAAATATTGCTTAGGACTGGAAAACTTGCAATACATATGAACTGGTATGAAAGTTTTTATACGGACCCCCTTTTTTCATCAGTATAAGTTAACGGATAATGGAAGATTACTATTCTTCCTTATTTATGACTATATATATATATATATATATATATATTAATATGCTTCAGAACTTACTACGACGTAACGCGAGAAAGCCAATTATGACTAATCTGTGTATTAGTTTGTTTCGAACTGGTAAGCCTTCCTTCCTTTCCAAAATTAATCACTATAATGGATGCATTTATGAATTTCTATTAAATCTAAGCTACGTTTGTTAAAGTTCGTACGTCTCTTTTCTGATATTTTCTCTTTTACTATGTTGATTTGGCCTATTCTTTTCTCTGTGTGTTCCTCTTTCACTTTCGGTCATATCTCCCGATCTATAAACAGCTTAATCAAATTATTTCCCTTTACTGACATATTTTTACATCTTATAGCCTTTCTAGACGTACTATTTATGTTTACAGAATGGTTACGTTCATTATTGGGCTGTTCTGTTCTTTATAGTAAGAAACTCGTTTAACTAAATTTACACAATATGTTATAATTATAAAATTAAAAACCCAAATAAATGCAAATGGTTATTCCTTTACTTTCGCGATTCAGGCCGAACTGAAAACATAATGGCATGAATTCCAGCATTGTGACTTTAATTTCTGGGAAACACAAATGACACGTGAATTAGAAGTGCTATAACGTTAAATGTATTAAGATTTACACGGCTACAGTAATAACAGATTGTATAAAAACTGGCGAGCATCATTTCGTAACATTGACACAAAAATATAAAAATAATTGTATTGTACTTCCATATCGATGAGTTACTGATATCTAATTAAGATGTTTATAGCTGATACACTAATTCCCTTCTGTAAACGAAATATTTCAATTAATATTCGTGATTGGTGAAATTAAGGTTTAAGTTAGTGTGACCTGCAAGTAGTTTATTTTATCTTAGGTTTACGCATTCCTATTCATAGGTAATAATTACTTAAACTGATCAGAGCTTTATACTTTTTGCACTAATTATGAATATAATAATACAACTGCACTGAACCATCTCTTCTTTTTAAAACATCGGTCGAGATCGCAGTAATATGACATAACCCCCCCCCCCCCGTTTCTTACATGACATTTATGAAAAGCAAAGAGGTGTAATGTGATGACAATAAAGTTTTTTTGTTTGAAATATCAGATGTATAATAATAATTAGCAAAGGAATTGTTTGTTTTAGTGAGGCACACAAATTTCGAACAACATATAATAAATAATTTAATAAATTCGTGTAAGTTGTGTTGAATATCTAGTGGCTGTTTGTAGAAGTTTGTAGTTAAACTGAGTTATTATATTGAGGCTAACCTTGCAAATTTCCTCGCAGAGTAGCAAGAGCCTAATTTGTGCTAACCCTGCCAGTCGGGCCTGCGGCTGTTCTGTTTGTAATAATATAGTTTCAGGAAAGAGCGTGGTAGTTCATTCAAAGCACCAGAGTCCATGTTTGAACTTTTAACATTTACCATTCCGCTCCTTCATTGTATGTTTATGACGAAGGCGAGAACCGTATATAAATATAACACGGTTCCAGACGTTCCTTCGTTATCCATTCTCTTGCATTAAGCACTGTTCAATATTAGCTGTAAGAGTAACTCAGGTTAAATTAAGAAATCCATGAGAATCAGGACAGTAAAATTATTATTAGTGTTATAGTGGTAGGTCGAAATTCGACCGTAATTTCTTAAATTTGAACATTTTTACAAAACCTGCATTGTAAACCTATCAATCCACAATCGGAAATAATAAAAATTCTTAGAATGATATTTAATGCGCATCTCTCAAATTAATTGAATCATTTTGTATAATATTTAGACAGTTTAAATTTTCATCTGACCTATTATGTGTATGCGAATAAACATACCAGTCAATGTTCAATACCGATGAATAATGGAAGTAATTGCCAATACCTGAATGTACTCACTTTCGCCTATTTATTATTAATGGTTTCAAAAAAGTAATTGAATTTACATTGCTTCTACAAAATTTTCTTTTTACAATAGATGTATATTGAGCATAGCTGTATTTCACTAATATATAAAGCACAAATATGCAATATTTATACAACGTATGCAAGTTTGTCATTCAGTAATACTTCAACGATTTCTCAGTGCGACACACTTTTTTTGTTTGACATTCAGTATGAACGTAAAGAACAAATGTTTTCTTTATTTAATTTAATGTATTTATGACATATACATAAATTATTTCTTTATACATCTCTTCTCCGAAAGAACTTTAACTGCCAAATCTCACACTCCTCCGTGTACGCAATATGCTTAAAAAGGGATCCAAAATTTAGTCTTCACGTATTAATATTCTTAAACTTTATATAATTCATTTATATCGAAAGAGAATTATAGCTACATTCAGAAATTTTCATTTTTTAATTTACCACAAATTATGCTACTGCTGCAGATGTTAGAACTGACAAATATAAATAAAAGATTTCCTCTTCCAGAATGAAAAACAAGTAAGCATACCCCTTTGATCTGTCAAATACAATATTACTATTTGAATATTTTTATTTGGCGTACACTTCATTTCAAGGTTATAGTATTCCCATCGCTGCTAATTTTACCCGACAAAAGTAAACTGCGGTTAGAAATTACACCAATATGTGTTGCTCTGGATGTAAAAATTATATCAAAGAAAGGTTTCTATTGTTCTAAAAGTAAATGTGTGGCAGATTGTCTCGAATAGATTCCAAACGGCTCAACGGATTTCAATGAAAATTTGAGGGATTGAGACAGGAATTCTACTTAAATTTTGGTAAGCGTAATTTTGGCAGCATTTATGAGAGACAGAGTGAGAGGGCGAGCATGCTCACTCCATCTATTGTTACAGCCGGAGTTTGGTTGTAGGTTATGGCATTGTTATTGAGACAGCATTGTTCGTTCTGATACAGGACTTCAGGCTCCTTTCACATTATCCGTATTCTACCCCGATCGCCCGAACCGGGTGTACAGTGTGTAGAAGCTTATGGCCCTTTTCACATTGTCCGGTGACGAAAAAAAAAACGGCCGAAGGCGACGGTGTCGCCCGGAACTGCACTGCGATTGTCCGAGGAAACAACAATGACGTTGCGTCATTGTCTTGAGTGAGCTGCAGTGGGTCGAAGCATTTTTTTAATCCTTCCGCATTAATAAAATAATGGAAGATATTGGTGGAGAAGTTTTGAGTACCGCTGTGGAAGTAAGACTTGGGTTGCGCGACAAATTTGATGACAAATACAAAGATAGGAATGCTAATCAAGAAGCCGGGCATGAAGATCTACTCCCACAATTTGATGTTGTTGAATAGAAGGATAAAATGAGTTTGGGAAGACAATTATTACTAATCTTATCATTTATACATGCATGCTGCATTTATTTTCTTGAAAGATAAATGAATGTACAGAAAATAAATTTTAATACTTTCTTTTATTTAGTCTGTTTGTTAATCGAAGTTTATATTTTTGCCGTTTGACATGTCACATTTCTGACGTCAGAACCAAAAATATTACATAACAAATTTCTCACATTTCTTGCGATAACTCTTCCATATAAATTGTGTCTACGTCGCTATATACATCTTTCTCAAGTAAAAAATTATGTAATACAGCACGATGAAAGCATTTACAATAATGGCTCTACTGAGTTATGATGTTATAAGGACTGTTCATTTATGTTACTAAATATTAGATACCCAAATTTCAGTCTTCATTTATTGACATAATTTAAAACAATAAATATCAGTCATATTTATTCAATAAGCCATATTCATCGGCAATATAAAAAATATATTGGACCTTTAATCGTATAATTGTATAATATAGTATAATACTTAATCACCAACTGAAAGCATCTGAGCTGTAACCATCCGGGTTTTTTCCGGAAGGACACGATCTGGGTAAAAAACGGGTAATATGAAAGGAACCTTAACATGTATTAGTTTCAGCTCCACCGAAATTTGGAAATCACTAATCAAATAGAATTAATGATTTTATTATAGATTGTTACACGTAGCCTAAATATTAATCTTAATAGAGTTAAGGCTGGTTTTCGGGAGCAAAGCCGAGAATACGCCTCGCAACTGGGGATAGACGTTTCAAACTGGGAAATGGCCCCGGAAAACTACGGTGGATGGTCACTAATATAACTGAATTCTTGGGTATCAAAGTTCTGCACGAACGAAGTCGCGGGCGTAACTATTACGAAAATAAAAGTTTATTCTTAATGGAGATATATAATGGAGAAAAATGGATTTCAATTTGCCAAATTTTATAGCAGTGGACTCTAAGTACTTTTGAGAAATTTTTCGTATGCATGTTTACAAATATTTCTTAATTGCTCCTAAATTCAATAATTTGTGTTTTTAACCTTTTCAAGACGCTTCTAAATGTTTCTGTATGTGTTTGTATTTTTCACCTTTGATTGAATAATTCCCCGTTTGATGAGTAACTAATATTGACTATCGAGTTTTTGAATGTACTACAATTGAAAGTAAAAGGAATAGGATTGCGTGAGGCACTTATTAATTAGACTTTGAGACGACGCATGTTGAATTCCGTTAAACTAATATGAGATTCTGTAGTTAAAGGAAGTTTAATTACTTCGGAGCTGGAAGTGGGCATACAACCGTGAATAATTTCAATTATATCACATAAGTAAGCTTCTTGTTCCGTCACAACCAAAAAATGTAGACAACATTTGGAACTAAGAGGATATTTCCAAGGAAATATTATACTAGATTTACAGTTATTTTGTACTATTAATTAATTAAGCAGCCCATATACATTTAAAAAAACTATATCATAATCGAAAATTGTAATATATTTGGAATTTTCCGCTGCAGCAATTATTTCCAACCGCATGAAAGCTATTCTATATGCATGCACTGCGGGTGCTTTAATAACATGCGTTCGGCCTCGCTCTCGAAAACAGGCCTGTGTAATCATGATTACCAGATAAAACATTAATTAACTCTATATTCAGTGCATAATTTCATGAAACTAAAACATTTCAATGTTGAAGAGAATTTTTATTTTACCCTTTTACGAGTGTCAATAAAGAATTGATATTTAAATGCCGCGGGTGATGGAACAACACACGCAAACGCGCGTTATGTACGTCATTACTGTATCTGACAGAGGCGGAAAAATATGATACCTTTGATTGTGACGTCCAGTTTGTACCTGATATAGTTTTCAGATAAACAACAAAATATCGGAAATTGGAAACTTTGCACTTTAAATAAATCTATCGATATTTATGTTTTGGTGTTGAAATTATTACCTAACGCACAAATCTCTGAAATGGCAATTAAATATATTATTTTGTGGATGTTAGCCAATAAATTAAAATGATTTGTTATGAGATACAATTTGAATTTTCAATTAAAATAATGTTTAGTTTTTTATCATAGCATTGCATAAATTACCTAACTCGGTAATTAATATTTTCACGCGGTTAAATTCAGTAGATTCACAATTTTTATTACAGAAAATGTTTGCTGAAATAATAGATATGATAGTTTATGAAGGCGAAATACTAAACCTATTTTTAAGTTTCTTTATTTCATCTACTAAAATTATGAGAGACAAGCACGACTTTTTATTTATTTGAAATTATTTTTTGGATTTCAAACTGACGTAAAGTAATAACTTAGCATTTGTGAAGATTTTCATTGCTGCAAAGTAAAGTAAAACTTTATATGCAGGAATTTGAGTGTTTTAGTATTGTTAATATTTAGGCTCTCTCTGTTTTCTTCGCCTCTCTCTCTTTCTCCCTCTTTCATATTCTCTCATCATCTTACTTTTTTAAAAGTTTTATAATTAATATAATAAAAAAGGCTTTGTTTGTAATTCTTTATACAAATTTAAAGGCGTGGACGGGTTGCAACAAAAAACACTGAGATGGTAGGGGGGGGGGCGAAAAACTCCTAGCACCAACTTGGATGGAATTATAATTAAAAATATTTGAAAATTATGAAGTCCGAAGCATGCCACATTACCGTGCACTAAGACAATAATCGACTGAATATAGTGTCTATGTTTGCTTACATAAGTTTTTCGGTCAGATTTGATCAGTTAAATTCTGCGAAATACGTAAATATGGAAGGATGGTGGTAAACAATGGGTAATATTTTCTTACGTAGTATACTTCAATGTTCAATTAAATCTTACAATACAAACTTAAAAATGTTGGTGTGATAAAATCCCATAGGTAAAATTTTTGATCAGATTTATTGTCCATCGCAAATAACTCGTATAAAAATATAAATTACTTTGTTTCATGCAGCAAGACATAAATCACACTTTAAAAACGATTCTAGAACTGTGTTCCAAAATGTGATTTTTTAGGTTAAAAGTTATTAAGTAGGCAAGGTAATATGATCGTAGTGATTAAATATGATTCAATAAAATAGATCTTTATATGCTCTGTACGAAACATGTTTATTTCAAAGTATTTGGAGTTAATTTTATAATTATAATTAATTTAAAATTTCATCAAATGATTTACATAATAAATTTTCTAACTGACTTTAAATAATACTTGTTGCCCAGTTTAAAGTAAATTTTGAGGTTTGTCTAACAGAATTAATTAAATAATAAGTTATATTATTTTACTTAAAATTATGGGACACTTAGTTTATTTAAAAGTCCGTTAGCAAATTTGTTTCTTTTTTAACCAATTTTATTGGTAAGACAACAGAATAATTTGAAAATATTTTATATTATATTTATAGACAAAAAATTATGTTTATAGAAAAATGGGAATATTCAGAAACCTCTGTGATAAAGTACCTGCACGATTATAATATATAATCCATAAAAATTTTGTCAAATATTTAAGGGAAAAGTTACATTTAATGCATTATTGACCACTTTAGGATATCGGAAATATTCACGCGTGCCTTATTGTACTTTATTAAGGTTTATTTTGGTCTTTCGTAAGGTATCGGGATTATTTAACTACCTTAAGGTAAAGAACTGCATTAAACTACCTGGGATATTTTTTCAGCATTTTTCTAGTATTTCTTTTACTCTTAAGGCACTGTGCTTCTTTAATTCTCCAGGAAAATTCTCGAGTGTCCGTCATCACCCCAGTTATTTTTAAGCTACCTCTTAATTGGTATCGATTTGTGTTTGTCAATCAACGGGTTAGTGGCGAAGCAAAAATGACCTCGATTAAATCACGTCTAAATAAATATACGCTATACCTGGACAACGCCGGGCGCCCAGATAGTGACTAATAAGAGTATTATATTTTTATATACTGCAGAATAGTCTTTTAAAATTTTACTTTACCACATTTTTTCTTTGTCAAGTGAAACACGTCAGTTGAATCTACCCAAAGCTATTATTCTTAGCTAAAGAGGAAAAAATAAACTGCTTCAAAAATATAGCGAAAATAAAACAACAAATATAATTAAATAATCACAATTTTATAAGCTCATAGTCTTGACGTTGTCATTGCGAGTCAATGTAACGAAATGGAGTTCGATGAAGAAAGTATCGCTTCGCAAACTATGCAAAAAACATGACAAATTAATACAGTGAAATTAATTCATGCTACAAAATTTATATTCAACTCAATGATTAGTATCAATTTAGATGTCTATTCTAACAAGCACACTCCATTTAAAGAACGACAAGTAGTTCTCTTAAATGAATGCAAATAACATATTTTAATATATCAAAAAAACAAAACGACATACGTATTACGATAACTCATATCATAACAAGTAAATTATTTTTCAATTTATAAAAGTACTTAATGTTTAAGCACAACACACAGTAACAATATGAAGCTTAATGTGGACTATTAATAATAATTTCATATTCCCATAGTAGCTTGGATTCACTAATTATATAGCCTAATTCCCAGTAAATGACTGCACAAGATCAACTAAGTTCCGTGCAGAACTCTGCATTAATTTTATAGGTTCAAACTATACTTTTCTAATAACTACGTTTTTTTTTAACAATTTCAGTGCCTTCATCTTAAGCGGGATGTCATAACCGCCATCAAATAGAACAATTACATCACCTTTTCCGGGTGTTTTGAATGTAATATGTACACATATAAATACTACATAAATGGTCTATATACATATATCGTGTAAATGCGTTCAAATACAACAAAATATAAATTTATTTAGAAATAATTGTATATTAAATATAAACTTTTTCGAAAATTAATTATTACATTATTTCTCTATTCAAACTATTAGCCACCGTTTATTTTTTATTTTTTGGATTAAAAACTAAATTGAATTCCTTTTCATAACTAGTAAAGCGAAAGAATTTTGTGAGGTTTGTTTCATACCCTTCGACCTTCCAGCTAGCTTCGTTGTGCGCCAGGTCTCCGAAGTAGTCCTTGTTGAACTATGAGACAGTAACTTTTGACCTAGTTTCTCTTGGTGTGTTAATATACTTGTAAAAAACAATTCTATAGCTCACAATATGTCGCATCTCCCAAATGACCACGCGTGCGTTTTTCATTCTCATTTTATCGGAGGTTCCCTCTCCTGAGAAAGCGTCTTTACAATACGTGGTCTGGACAATATTATTATTATTATTATGAAGGCTTTATGTCGCATCATACCGAGGGTTATTAGCGAACCATCCAATTACGTTTTTAACATGTTTTTTAAGAATTCATTGATAAGTACTATTTGACAATTGCAATAGTACCAAAACTGTTACTTCTTATTAAGAATAATTACATTTATATTGTTTTTGACCCATCCTGGATGATATGTTGGCACATGATTTGTTATTAAAGCAAACAAATAATTTGAGATGTCTGCAGGATTTTAAATGGTAAGTGCTTTGCATTTTCATTTTTGTTCAATATGAAATTATTTTCGGAAAAATTGTAAAAAATACGTGCTCGATGTACCCCCTCCTTCCTCTCTCTCCCTCCCCCTCTCTCTCTCTGTATACATACATGCATATTATTTAACATTGGTATATACGTATACCAAATTTAAACATTTATATCGCCTTATTAACTTTTTATCATACTATGATAAATTTTTACAGTGTTAATTTTTTAATGTCAGCAATACGCTTAATAGATTTTAATGAAGGGGAAATAGGTTGTTTTTATATTTTATTGAAATAGTAAATTTTTTATGATTACAAATAATTAAAGTATTTTTCATTATTCAGGGCCCATTGATTAACGTTAATTGAATCAAATTAAAGGGGAAAAAATTACTCCGTGAAATTTAAAGATTTACATTATTTGCCAACTTAACTCATGGTAATTTAGAACAAACGTGAGACTTTAGGCAATTTAAATATTATCAAAGGGTCCTACCATGGGCGTATCATGTAGCAGAATTTTTTTATGTGCATAACATTACGAAAACATTTACATACGCGTTTCTCTCGTGTTCTCTGCCTTTTTTACGTCGGTAGGTGAAAATATAGCGTGTTGCCCCTACTTCACTTCAGTGTGGACTTTGTACCGCACTAAAACCGTCGTCAGGCATTACTGCACGAGTACAAAATTAGCTTGCTCGAGTTTGTGTTAAGTAAGCGCAAATCTCACTATTGAGATGATTTAGGACTCCTTCCTTCGACGACTAGCAGATAATTAATTATATCTTGGCTCGTCCGGTCCATGCTCGACAATTTCTTTGCCTCGCCACGGGGTTAAATCCAACACGTGACTTGGTTCCGCCAAATTCCACTAATCTTAAAATTTAGCGGGAACCTGGTCTTGATTAAGGGACTGAGCTTCGGGAAAATATCTGGGTCTCCATAGTTTGATTTTCAATTGCCATAATATAATTAAATAAATTTCAAGTTTAACATTTAAAACGGTAGTTTCGGCTGCAATGTTGATGACTTATGCTTATTAAAATTTTTATCAGTATATAACTTGAATTTATATATTAATTTACCTAATATTTTATTCTTGTATTAAGTATCATGTTTGTGAATTATGAATTTCTCTTTTTATCTTTAAATCTATAGTATAATTGCTCCTAAAGAGGTTCTAATAAAAGGAACGTAACGTTGTGTTCTACTATTTTTCCTTACTAAATTGATTTTTTTCTGAATAACTGTATATTTATTTATTTACAAGAATATTAGTTTGGGAAGAAACGAAACATTTATAAATAAACAAATTATAGCTATAGTCGGAGAAAAACTATTTGTAGGAATAATTTGTATTGTACAACTGTCTTATTGAAGATAAATTCGTTATTTACTAATGAGTTGACGGGTCAATGTTTAACTACTAGACTTTTGGGGTTTACCGGAATTTTAGACGAGTAATATATATAGACAGTGATATCAAACTTTTATATTCTTCTAAAACGAAAAACAGAATGATCTACGTATAAGCTAGAACTTGCGTACAGAGATTAAAAGTACTCAGTTTTTTTATAAAAATAGCTTTATTATGTTTATTCCAATATTGTTTCTAACGAGGTGAATGCCTGCACAAAGGTGTGAACAGCCCACAGCGTGTACTTAAAACGGATTCTTGACGAAGCGCCTGCGGACATTGCCCTCTGAGGGTAATTCCTGGTCTAGAATGTAGTTTGCCAAGGTCAGTAGTGAAAGATTCGGAGCTTGCAATGCTTCAGTGTATGACACCTCGTCTGTCGTTCATCATTATTATTGGTTTAGTTTGGAACAAATTTCGTCTGCTTAAGTGCTTGGTCTTCATTACTTCAGCTAACCCTTGTGCAATACCGAACTCCAAAATACTCACTTTCAATATATATACATATATATTATGTTTCGTCCTTTTTTTTGAGACAACATTGACGATTGACAAAAAAAAGACCGCTTCAAAACTAGTCACAAAGAGTAGATCAACCACGGCTATGTTGCACAGAATGTTACAATCACAATGCATTAATAACAAAAATTAAAACAATGTTATAAATGAGTAGTGTAATAGAAAATGGATGTCTAAGAAATCATGGTCAAAATAATTTGTCGAGTTTAATTGGGAAAATTCCTTTATAATTTAATTCGAATTGTAAATATTGTCAGCCCTACTTGCGAAAGAATACTTCATAAGGGAACAAATACTGAATGACTATAGTACAAGGATATATTATTTTTTACGTTGCTTCTTCCACGATAATTCTTCATTCTGAATGATCAAGTATATTACACTAAAGGCAATAAACTATTCCCTTTGATAGTGCGTTGGAGAAAAGAAAAAAAAACATATTGAAATTGTAAAATGGGAAATAACGTCACAGCGCCCGTGTATGTTCTGTGCGGTCTGTCATCAAACTGGATAAACATCACAAGGTGCGCAAAGAGGATAGTGACGTCAGACCTTTGTGAACTTGTTTTTCTGTTTACATATTACCAGAGTTGAGCTTGCAGGTCCAAATAAGCTTTTAGTATTATAAATAAATAGTGAAGGAAAAGTACTATCCATTCCACATCCCCCCCTTTTCATTTCCCATCCTATGCTATTGTGGTGTGATTTTTTGTGGACAGTTAATAAACATTAGAATCGTGATAATGGTATTTTTATGTGTCTTTATTTAATTTTTGTATATAATTGTAGATATCGTATTAATCTTATGTAGCGGCCTAGGTTGCTCACCAAGCCAACGGCAGAGAAATAATGAACGAGACTGGTCAATTATAACACCCAATAAAATTAAATATGTAGCCAGGCAATATTGTACATTACTGCCATTAGCTCAAATATTTTTGAAGAGAAGATTGACGGGGCAGCCTCTGGAGACACAAAGCCTGGCTATCAGACACTTCTGAATAAGAAGTATAAATCAATAGCAAGCCGTACTGCTCACTCCTCTAAAATTAAAAACGGTACCTTGCGGCACAATAACCAGGAAAGGACCAACGGAACAAATTTCCGGAGTCTTAACACTTCAAGTGCAGAGGAAATGTAAACAATAGATCTTGTTAGCAACCTTTTTCACACTATTAAGATTCTGGGATACTATTGTCCGGAAGTATCGAAACCTGGACAGTTGCCCTGCATCGACGCGTAAGATTGACAAGGTGGCAAAAAAAATGCAAAAAGGGTAACAGCCACTTTTCAGGCAAGGACACAAACGCCAACCACCTCCAGACGTACAGAGCAAAGTTTATAAAATACAAAACTGCGGAGAGGAAGAGGACATTCAAACATTCATTTTTCGGACATTACTTTCATTCAATCGGACAAATTCCTTCTTATCAGATTCTATTAATCACTCGTTAATGAGTAAACGAATCTGTAGTATTGTTAGTTATCTACAAGTGCTAGTAGACTTTTAGTCTTGAAATTAGATCCATCTTTGCTGATGATTCGGAGGATCCACTTCACCTAAAATAACCGATTGTGGACATTCGAGACATCGAGTTCCGGCGATTGCACAAGATAAGATGACCTTTTTAAATTTTGCGGGGTGTTTGTTTCGGCGTCCAAGACGTTGGACATACTATAAAAGTTGTTCGCTAATTCCATTAGACCACCAAATCTGGTAGATGGATTGAGTCGAGTTTGTCCCCACAACAAACGCTGTCTTCCGTTATCGGAAGGGCGTGCGAGTAGTACCAAATGCTCGTTCTACCAGATGTATGTTTCTCTAGGGTTTTCCCTACTTCAAGCTTTGGGGAATCACCGGGTAGGGTCCTTAAATTACAGCCCGGGGGCCGTAGTGAACCATTGGCTACATTACCAATCTCTTCTTTTCCATTCTTTCTTCCAGAGGGGATAAATCTCATGTAACCTTAGAATACATTGCCCCCTTTTTATATGGGTGGAAATTACTTTACTATATCTTCACCTAATTCCGTAAAACGTTTACTGTTAATTCTGTGAATATTTGAGTTAGAATATTTCGTCTTCATTATTGTATTTATTTGACTCCAGTCAGCGGTAGTAAAGGTATTGAATAATCAGCCCTATTCGCGTTGTGAAGGGGTTCGTGAAGGGAATTGTCTTAAGGTATAGTGACATTATGCACATGATTTACATTAACAAAGTAGTGGTTAAAAGCAGAATCTGATTTTGTATTTGAAATTATTTTATCATCCTGGAGAAAATCAGATTTTCATTGCAACAAATCTTTGTTTTCCAGAAGCATTATGTATTACATCCCATGTGGCTCTGATTTTTCTTGCGTTAATCAGATTACTCTTCTGATCTACTAATTTAGTAGTTTATTTCCTTTACTGGTTAGCTTTAATAGCACGACTTCATTAACAGCAGAAATAAAGTATTCCTGAAAAGATTGGAACATGCAGTCATGCAGTTATCATCTGTTCCACAAAGAATATGAATCGAAGTATAGAATTTAATTTTTTCAATATTATGACGCATTTCGCTGGGCGAAGTCAGTTTGTATTCATAACTCGATTATATTTGCGATATAAAACTGAAATTAAGTGCACTAGGTATCCTTTATTATGATAGTCTGGTGTCAAGAACAATCACGCGGTAAGCCTGATTTTCGAAGTTTATTATTGAGATTTTAAGAACTGAATACTCCCCTGTGTTTTTTATTGTCCATTTTACTTAATCATATAAGTGATATTTTGGGAAATATGTTGTAAGTTCTACAATTATTTTAAGCTTATAATGATTCCCCATTAATTTTTAGTTCGTATTGTACGGAACTTTATCTCATTTTACCTGCCGCAACACTTCCTTGTGAGTTGCGGTTAGCGGCCGTACAGGGGATATGGCAGCACTTTGTCTAACCACAGATCTTTTACTCCCGTAAAGCGTTCTGCAGATTAAACGAAGTCATTGCTTCGTTCTGTATGCTTTCAAGAATGCTTTGAGATTGTCATTTTAACATTATTTATTATTTGTGCACTCCAAATGACTGTAGGCCGCCTCTGTGGCCTAGTGGTGAGCGTCACTGCCTCGCACCACCGGGTTCGGTTCCTTGGAAGGGCCTCTACGCGTGTTTGAGTTCCCATACTGAGAAAACCCCGGCAAAGGAAATACATTTCAAATAGGCAGAAAGTCGCCAATGGCCTAGAAGTTAATGCGACTCTCAACAAAATATATAAAATAAAAACTGTCGCATTGTAGAAATACTTTTTAAATTTATCACTTAGTTTCATTTCAAGGGATGTCAAAATATTACTTTGTTGTATTATAACTAACCTAATATTATTGTATAAGATTTTGTTTATGCCATTAACTGGAATTCTTTCATTTTATGGATGTAAAAATGTCCCTTTTGTTTCCCATCAGCATGTCTAATGAAATCTTCTCACAATGAAAATTATAGGTTGGGTTTTTGAAAAATAACTTGATAAATAATTATTAATAAGCGTCTTATTTGAACTCATCACAAGTTTATTGCTTAAGTAAACAGCATATTACAGTAATTTATGAAAAATGGCAAAGAATACGTATGAGGTGCAATCACTTTGTTCATAAAAACTACACAATACCACCCTCAATTTCAAATTGCATTTTCCACGAGAAAAAATATCCCAGAGTTTCTTTTCAGTACCAGCAGCGATTTAGCTTCACTGTTGTCAACTGTATTAAAAGCCTTCGGTCAACAAAGTCGAATTTCAGCCTGGGTAACAGCCACAGTAGGGTGAGGTGGGGTTAATATGGCGGAAAACTGTCATATTGTTTCTTTGGCAGAATATCCTGCATGATGAACGCACTTGCGACACATCTGTAGCAATCCGCTTCTTCTTCGGTTCGTTGGACGAAATACTCTTGCGCGTCCAAGACAATAGCCCCGCAATATTTCAGATGTAGAGGAATCTGTCTTTCCAAGTTTGATACCGGCCGTCATGGGGTAGTGGAAGGAGCAGGTTGTGTTGGCGGGACGACGAGAGAATGACCACGCCCTGCAGATATAATTTTTTCTCATGCTCTGTTTGGAATTAAAACTATTGAAATCATCTTTTGGTATTTTTTGTGAAAAATACCTGGCGCCCTAAAGGAATTAAGAAATCCTCGAATACGGAGGAATGCGGATCCGCTACATTTGGCCAAGTTTGATACCGGCCGGATGTCCATCATGAACGGGGTTCATTCTCAACTCATGATATGACACCATTAAAACATTTAAATCAGTCTCTTTGACGTTTTACGCGTGGTCTCCAAATGCTTGATGTATTTCTGCACCGGGTTTTCCAAGTTTTGAAACAAAAGTTAATACAAACACATCGTTTTCTGAAATGTACAATCGTCTATTTTGCAGGTAACTCGTCACAAAACATTGGAAAAAATCTAATAAAATTATTCACGACCGTCTAGCACGAATTCACGAGACACGCTGGATCGCAAAGCATGAATACGAACTGATAGTATTTTGTTGTTTTGTACATAAATTCCGAGAAGCACCTCGATTTAACTTTACCGCGCTCTACACTCTCGAGTTTCGTCCACCATACTATATAAATATGTAAATACTAGGTTCTTCATGGAACTGTAATCCACATAAATAACAAGCTAAAGCATCTCAACTACGTGTTTAACTAGAAAAAAGTGAAATATGAGAGATTGAAATCATTCCGAGCGCTAACATCGGTTTATTTGATAATTACTTGGGATGGGGAAACGACATACTCGAACATTCGGTTATTAAGGTTCTCGTATTAACGGAAATTCTGAAACCTGCTGTTTAACAGCTTCCATACAATTCAATTAGTTGGAAGGCGAATCCCAATAACCATTATCTTGGAGTCTGCCGAACGCCATAATTGGGAAAGCACTTCCCTCAGATTGGATGGCGAACGTTAATCTACGAGATCTAAAGCTCTTCGTTGCTGCATCGACTTACCTCTTGATGTCTGCTGCCCTGGGACTAGTAATTAAGGGATAAACTTCCCACTGAAAACAAAAAACCTCAGGCGAGAAATCAAGACTATTCTCTTCGTAGGCTATAGATAAACTGATGTACTGAAATAAAAGAGAAAAAAAATCAGCCATCAGAAATTAATTGTGCTACTTCTTTTTGAAAGTCCTAAATAGAATCAAAAGTTTTTCAAATCGTAAATAAAAATCATGAAATTTTTACGTGTAAAATCGTAAATAATTTGAGTTGTTTGTATATTATTTTCTTTACATTTATTAATTAAAAAAAGAATTATAATTTTATCAATAGGTAAGGACATCTGTGATTCGATTCGAGGAACTCGTTTGTTTTCTGTAAGGGTTTTACATTATGGCAACAACATCTATGCTGCAAGCAGTAACGTTGACCCCTACACTACAGGAGGTCGTTTACTATGTTTATTTGATATATTTTTAATTAATTTATTTTTAAATTGTAATAATTTTAATAAGAATGATAATTTCTTAGTCATTATATACATATTATTTACTTTGTTAAATGTTTTATGACTGTCAAATATAAAAGGGTGTGAGAAAAGACACAAATTGAACATGTGCAAGCTTGCGGGAATAAGAGTTGTGTGTTCAGGGTCGGTGGTTTAGTATTCAACGGGTCATGCCGGATGTCTTTCTCAGTTTTCCCCGCAGAAACACAATTTGTGTACAATTTCACCACGTTTCCAGCAAGCGAGTAAGTTTCACTTCAGAAATGCAAATCCTACGTTTCCTTGAATCTATATATTAGAAATTTTAGAAATTTGTAAGATCTAAGGGAATAAATATCAACACCATCAGATAAACATCGCCCTTACCTTTCCGACAAATCACTAGTAACACTTTTAATTCTAAAGAATTTTTTTTAACAATTTATGAATACGTCAGAAACATACATTTATTAATATTGATAAAATTTTGATTGTATCATTTATTTTTTAAAGGAGGAAATATATATTCTGAGATACGCTTATTCTGAGGGTTATTGGGCCACGTACCAGTGAACACTGTTAAACGAGATATAAAATGGGCCTGACAATGCAATATATTTTTTTGTAGAAATAAAAAGCAATATTAGCAGCGCGCACCAGGGTTCATATACCAAGCCAGTTCCGAGACCATGCAAGCTATAAGGTTTGCATTGGGTGATATTGTACCATTCATCCGATTACAGGCATTTTTTTTGTGTTTATCTCTGATCACTCAGAGGAACATTTCCGTCGATATTTTGATGATTTAGGTTCATTATTTCCCACTTTGCGACCAAAAAAGGTCCTACCCTGTAGAAATATAGAACTTGCAGCAGTATAGATCATAACCTAACGTAGCCTGTCAAACGAGATTATTAAATTGCTGTTTAGCATGAGTTAATGATTACATTTAAACAACATTTTATTTAAGTAATTATACCTTTTAATTAGTTCATAATAATGCAAAATGCTTTATTACTCGAAATGTATATGAATCAGGATTGCGACCCTGGCGCCCCGAGACGGATTTTTCTGTAACTACATAGTAGCAAGCACAGAACAAGCTGTGGTAGCAAGCGAGGACTGTAGGGGTAAGACACTACTGCCACTCCTGGGGGCGGGGAGGGGGAACGGTACAAAAAATTGAAACGTACATAAGCGGCAGGTATATATGCATGCGAATAAATCTTTTATTTGGTTGGTGAGATAATTCATTTTATCAGACTCTTTTAAAGTTGCTATGTTTATTTTAAAGAATACAAGTTTTCGAAATGCGGTGCTCTAGGAAAATGCTGAAAATCTGATGGGTGGATAGGGTAACTAATCAAGAAGTTCTAAGACTAATAGAGGAAGAACAATTTGGAGGACTTCGACCAAGATAAAGTATAGATCAATAGGCCACGTTTTGAGACATGAGGGTCGTATAAAATTAGCATCAGAGGGAAGAGTGTGTCTTAAGAACAGAATAGGGAGGTGAGGGATGGAATGCTCTAAGCAGATTAGGGAGGATGTGGTAGCTATGTAGACGCTTTGCAGGATAGGTTAGCATGGAGGGTTGCATCAAACCACAACATGCTTATTTAGGTACCATGAAATATCTTGACTCGATTAAGATATTGAGGCATCGCGGTGGTTATTAGTGAAATTCAGTTCTCATAACAAAGAGCGTGAAAATTTTCAAAAATGTGACGCTGATGGTTTACTGACGTGTTGACAAAGAGATTACTATCGAATTAATGATCCAGCCGGCTAATATAAATGCATTCCCTGGTATAGCCGGGCACCCAGATAGTATATAAACCAACTTGTTAATAATTTTGGGCGGTTCTTATCGGCGTTCAGTAATTAGCGCCGTCATTGTACTCACGCAATGAGGAAGTTGAGGTCGGCTCCACGTGCCGGTTATGATTATGGCGGGAATCTGGATTGTGGAGTGATATACAATCACTCAGGACCATATACTTTCCACTCGCCGTATTCAGCGCAAACTCAGAACTTAATAATTTTGCACATCTTGGCGACCCCTGACTTCCCCGCATCAGACTCCCGCAACCACTGTCCAGCCAATCCTCGGTTTCCATATTCTTCTTTCATTTATATCCTTCCCCTGATCCAAATCCTTTTTACTGGGGCAGTTTAACTTCATTTAATCTCTTAAAATTCTTGGGTCCAAATTTTCATATTCCTTTACAGCTTGCCTGCAGCTCGACTCTCTCTACGAAGGACGTAGATTTTCTCTATTTTCAGGGTGAGAAAAGAGAAATACGCGTCCGGATTTGAACTCTACGTGATCACAACCTCACATTAAAATAATTGAAGGGGACATTACGCGCTACAACTAGTTTACTTTGATTAATTTATGGTTTTTATGTATTTTCTTGTGTATATAGCATTCAGTATTTTTATTTAGTTCTCATTATATGCTTGAACTGTTCCCTCGGTTGAGGGCTAGTAGATGAAAGAAACAAATCTAAACCATAAATCTATTTAACCTTAAATGTAATATTTTAATCAGGCACTGGTTGGTTTAGGAAACGAAATTAAACTTTCTTATTTTTACCAAGCTTGCTTTCAACCTAAACAAATTGACTTATTTATTTGGCTTCTCAGGACTTCTTCTCTTTTGTACGATTTGCTAAAAGCAGACTCTCGGCTTTCAATCCATTTAAATGGCTTTTAACGTAAAAGGCCGGGTCTCCGTAAACGAATTTCGTTGCTCTTTCTACATTTCAATGACTCCAAATTACCATTTCCGTATAAAGATATAGAAAAACCCCCATTATTCTGATTTGCGTTTTCCAACTATTTACAAAATGCTTTTACGATTAAATAGTAATACGATTAATGCTAAATACTATTTTAATATTTGTGTTTTTCTTGTTTACTTATAGTTTTGTTAACAGCATCACCTGATAGGGTTTCTAATTTCATAATGCGTTTATATTGGAAACTGCTAAAGAACATATAGCCACGCAAAGAAGTACATTTTATTGCGGAACACAGAGCCAATAGTTCAAAACACAATATGTATTCATCTACAGAAAAATATGAGAAACTTCCCGTATTCTCAAATAAGCGAGATTTTATCTATTAAAAGCTCATAGTAAAACTCGTATTCACTTTCAATTTTTTATTTAATGTGTTTCTACATTGCCGTATTTAACACGATGTTATCATAATTGATTATAAAGGTAAAATCCCACGAAGTTTATATATTATTATACGCAATAAATATGAAGTATAATTCTGTAAATAAAAATTTAATTACAATTAATTAGGTAATTAAAAAGAACAATTTTTGGAACTTAATAACATCTAATTTACATGCACAATTTGCTCGGAACTACACAATTCTGTAAAACAGTGGTGACTTATGGAATTATAATTTTAAACACCATGTCAGTGGGTTTCAATAAACGTCTTTGGATCGTCGATATGATGTATACGTAAATTGGTTTTATTTAATATTTAATAATTGCTCGTTTTTATTGGCTCCGAAAAAAATGACTGCGAGTTATAAGATTTGCCCTGAAGGGATCATAAATAGATTATAGCTTACTTTTTACATATTCAATGAATTCAATCAGTACCTGAAAGTGACGGAACGTTCACTCAATCGAGAATGATGTTCAGAAATTCGAAAGCAATTTTTTCATCAGTTATTTTGATTAATAATAAATCTCACGTGTATTTTAGACGATTCATATATAGTCATGTGCAGAATTTAATCTAAATTGTTGAAAAATAAATTTTGATCTTCTGATGGCTACGCTGTACTGCATTAAATTTTTTTCCTATTTTTCTTAGGTTACCATTAAATGTTTTTGATTGTAAATGTCACTTGTACGTCCTCTGAAGAATAACAGTCCAGTATTGTTCAGTTATTTCGAGATAGGAACTTAAAGGACGTTGCTCTGACTAGAAAATAACTGACAATGAGCGCAAGCCGTGCCGTGATGTAGATTGTGTCAAACAGTTGTTTGCTGTTGTGTAGTTCAGCGCGTATGCTATCAGTTCTAAGTTGTATAAAAGGAAGTTGACATAACAGAATATTCTGTATTTCTGGAACCTTCATTTGCATTCCTAAGGCCTCTTCTAATTATTTTGAAATCTCTTTCCCTCTCTTCGATAGTAATACTTAGTTCACCGACTTTCTTTTTATAAGATTTAATCGTTGTGTAAGTAGTCATAATGAAAATGTGGGCAGGTGAAAATAAATTCTACATTTGCATTCCTCAGCTTCTCTTTCCACCATTAATTTAGATCTCTCAACGATAGAAATTATTTTAAATATCTAGTTGTGCACTAAAGTCTTTTGATCCACCATGTTGAAAAAAAATTTAATGTAGAAAAAACAATAAAAGTTGCAACGAAAGGTCTCACATTTTTGTGTGTTTTTAATCGTTAAATAAATAGATATCATTAAGTGATGGGGCACTCACAAAAAAAGGAAACATCGGTATTTGTATGTAGACTCATTGAAGTCAGTAAGCTACTTTATTTTGAAAGTATGCTTAGTAATAAACAAAATTGTGTTATCCTTAATGTTTATCTTTCAGTACCATTCCATTTAGTTCCATGCTATGTAATGATGTATTTTTGACAAAACATTTTCTTGTAGTTTTTGTAGAAGTTTTGTTTATTCCTGTTTTGCAGTAAATTTTTAAAATATAGGGTAATTTAAGTTTAATGATTGATAGTTTTGAATCTGTTATTTCAGTTACCTGTGTAAAATGTCACTCGTTTCAAATTTGTATAACCACACTGATTTATTAATTATTTTTCAAATTCAAGTTTACAGTCGCACCAACCAACGAGGTCATTAGCTATTGGTCTTTTAGGTAACTAATTTTCGTTATCTCTGTTGTGTAAACTCAGTAAGGGTACTTTAAAACACACACAAACACCCAGGCCCTTACCAGGAATCGAACCCGGGACCTCTGTAATGTGAGTCTGTGACGTTAGCCACTAGAGTACTGATGCGGCCAATGATTATTATTAGGGCCTGTAATGTCAATAATAGCTTCGGAATCTTATAGTTGAGTTCCATTAATTCTGTATTGAAAAAATACTCCCCAATTAATTATGTATATTTATATAATTGAGAAAGTAACAATTTAAAATACAATTATTTATTAAGATATCGAGAATATTAAATATATATTAGTAATAGCTTGTCTAATACATAAATCAGAAATATTATCTGAATTAATATAAATTTGGCTGTTTCTTTTTCTCAATTATAAGAGAACAACCAATTATGTGAATAACACTTTGGTTGATATTTTGTGCAACGGAAAATATTTTTTCATAATGTATAGACCGGCATGAAAACGCACCGCTGCTGGCCTCTTGATAAATGGTACCTTGGGATTTGTAGCGATAAATTACCCACTCCATATGATGGTACGACGAAAGCGCTTGGGTGTGGCGTACACTTGGGTAACGATACTACCAACAACAGTGGAGGCATCAGAGGATTAATGACATCACCGCTTCCTTTCAAATATCCTTGAATATTTTATGAAAATCGAAATGGCTTATATATTTTACTTTGCTAATTCATAACATAAAGAGTAGTTCATTGAAGATAAATTTGCTTGTAACGTTGTTAGCGTGACGATCTGGTCACGATGACATATTAAAGAATAATATATTTGAATTTTGCTAAGTAAATTAAAGTAGGCAGGAAAATTTCCTTTCCTCCATAGCGAGTTGATTTTATATTAAATGGGCGTCAGAAATATTCAGAAGTATAATTCTAGTGTTTCTGAAAATTGTCGACTGCGAATCTGTTTAAACGCTCACACATAGTAGAACAAATGGGTTGCCATTTCGCCGGGAAGTTCGGACAGCTGGTTGTAAATCTCTCGTTAAAGTTGGAGTAGTCGTAAGGGTAAAGTGTCAGGCTTTACTGACTTTAATAATGGCATTAATGCCTATAAAATGTGTCCTTCACACACAAATTAAAGATTAAAATCATGTGGCCGGATAAATTTGATCTCATGATGTTTCTCTTTGCGAAATTACAATTAATAGTTTATTTTATGGACACCCTGTACTATAAAAATGTCAAGTTATAATAGTATAAACTCTAAACGTCGTCCAGAGTTGGTTCAAGATCACAATTAAAGAGGAACTCTAACAGTTTTAGATAAGCACATTCGTGAGCACTGCTTGGTTTTTTTCCGCTTTCAACGTCACATATACAAAATATCGACTCCTGAAGCTTTAAGTGTTCTGTGGATTGAATTTAATTTTATTTCAACATGCGTTTCGCTTAATGTTTGTGATCCCCATATGACAAAAGCTTCTGAGGATGGTGTAGACAATTCGAAAGACCGGAAGTGTGTGTAAAAGGAGCACGGGACGACCAAAACTGTCTGAAGAGGATGTTGACCGTATTGAAGCATCTTACCTTAGTAGTCATAAGAAGACTAATCGGAATGCAAGTCTTGAAATTCAGTTGCCAAATGTAACTTTCTTATCTGTATAATTTACCATGAAAGAGAACTCTCTTGACTTATACCTGCTGTCAAGCAGGAATAGTAATTACTACAATTGATTTTGTTTTCTATAAACTAATTTCATAATATATCTTTAGATAAAATTCTGAACATGGAAAAAAATTGAAAAATATTTTGAATTATAAAGAAATACGATATAGACACAATTTATATAAATACAGTTTTAGTCAATTTGTTTACATTGAATTGATTAATTAGTGGAATTAAAGCGGAATATTGGAGCTCTTAAATACAAGAGGGTAAGCGAAAATAAAACCGAATTCGGCGATTTTCTACTTAGTGTTGAACACCTTACGGTTTAAATTTCAAATGCATATTTCGAGATTCACGAAGTCATCGTATCTTAAATGCTCTACAACACTGTGATTATTGGTTCAAGGGTCTTATACTGCAGTAACTTTTAATTTCTGGTAATATAATATTTTTTGGTCCAAACCGACACGGGACGCGGTCCAGAGGGATAGACTTTCTTGTTTTGGACCTCTAATTTTTAATAGCTGTGCGTTTGTTTTCTTTCAAAATTTAGCTTCAGAAAATACTTGCCTACTTAAATATATACTTTAAGGGTCACAAAATTGTGGCCAATTGGTTGTAAAGGAACTGTGAAATTTCTTAAATATTTAATGGTATTCTGACATTGCCTGATATTTATTAATATAATTTTTTTAATAGAGATGAAGAATTTTTTAAATATGCTGTACATAAATTATTCTCGTTAATAGTACAGTTGGACGAGATTTCTCGCGATTATTGTTGTTTTTATTGTCTTATGATTGACAGATCGAAGGGCTTGTGGTGAAAATTTAATTGGGGATCTCTCTTTATCTACTCTTCTTAATGTCTGTTCATTTGTTAACCAGTTACTGGACTTACAATTAATTATTTTTAATTACGGAGTTAATAATTGATTCTACGCAAAAAAGTAAAATATAGTGGAGGTTCCACAGCCACTATCTGAGAGTTTCTTGTGCCTCGAGCAGGATTCCGCGGTGGCGCTTGAGAGTGAAGAGCTCTTAGAGCCAGGGATCCTTTTCTCCCAGCCAAAGCTAAGGCATTGGTCGGCTTTCCTCTAACAAATAATAATGTTGTTTCGGTTGTGTATTCCGCTTCGGACATGTGCTCAATTTTGAGTTATGCTTCAAACGTTCTTAGCTTGCTTAGAAACGGATACGTAGGAAATTATAAGGAGAATTTATCTGGTACATAAAGATCAACATTATTTTATAATATGTGACTAATGTGACAGCCATTTAATAATGGTGTATCAAAATAGTTTGTATAAAATGTGTAGTTAATGTGGTAGCAATAGTCCCGCCTTCAATTAATGAATGTGGATAGTTTTTTGGTACTCCATTGATTTAAAAAAAATTAAACTCAATCTTCGCCAGGAAAAAGAATGTCCCACACAGAATTCCCACATGTAAGTGTGCCGGTACATTAATATTCCCGAAATATCATTTGAAAGTGCAGAAATAGTTCTCGGGTTTCCACTCGGGTGCAGGTGCGATGAAAACGCGACGTTTCGACGACCAAGTGCTCTGTCGTCATCTTCAGGCTGAAGAGTGGAAACCCGAGAACTATTTCTGCATCAACTACACCGGGATAGCCTCAACCCACTTATCATTTGAAAGTGTTCTAAAAATTTTGAGACTTCAACACGAAGGTGGTAGCACTCGTTAACAAAAAAATACAAACTATTTTTAAGAATCAAAAGTTTTAGCTATATTGGATGGTTTATGGCAATCGTTTGAGTCGATACGAGTTTTTTTTGTTAAAAAAGGAATAAATTCAGTATCCAGCTGTCATAAAATATTTTATGTACGCAATCGCATGTTAAAAATTAGTTGCTCGCTTTGTGCGGGGACCATTTATCAGAGTGAAAGGAGACGATGAACATTCGGGACGTCAAAAACAGAAATGGTGCGGGGCAACCGTCGAATTAAAGTGAAAAAACGCGTTTGTCTCATTGAATCAATCAATATGTAAACACGAGAAAGATGTTAGTTGCCGCTTTTGCTCACGTTTAAATCAGATACGTGTTCGAGTGAACATTTACAACGCTCTGTTGGCGCAGTTTAATTTCAGCGCCGATTAAAGACTGTAGATGAAACTTGGAGAGTCTATTATACATCAGAAACAAAAATATAGTCAAATAATTGCTAAGAGGAAATCGGCTCCAGGAAGAAAAAACTTTTTAGCTGGGAACGTGATTACGACTGTTTTATAGGGTTCAAAAAGTAACTCATGGGCTTGCACCCGGGTGATTATAGGCTTAATCCACGACGTTTTGATGACGTTCACTGCCATCTTTATCCAGTGAATGATTCACTGGATAAAATGGCAGTGAACGCCATCGAAAAGTCGTGGCCTAATCCGATACTGACCCGGGTGGAAGACCAAGCATTATTCCAACATATTCTCCGCGAAAAACTATCTTTCGTAGTCATGGAGTTATCTTAATCAATTGTCTTAAAAATTTCTCGAGTTTCACCGGTCACCTAGATTGTGATAAATATAATTCCATCGCATCCTTTAAAAAAATTCTCCTGCCTAAAAAGTAGGGACCACCCCCTCCCCGCTGGTCCCAGCATGACGGTCAACCAGTTCTACCACCGCCTCTTGTCCACGACAAGACCGCCGTGCTAACCCCGACGTCTTGCATCCCTCCGCAGGGGTGACAAGACCAGAGGCTGGTTACCTCACCGGGTCCCCGACTGAGCACAGGCGTGGGAGCTTTTGCCCACTCCGGAGTCCAAAGTCAAAGACCTCGTCCTCACCACAGCCGATGGAATGGCCGCTAAACGCTGGACACGACCCCTTTTATACCCAATAAAACAATACTAAAGCACCACTCCACGGTTTCCATGAGACAACTGCCTCAGATATAATAATTACAGAAAGAAGCATTTGTAAATTTACAATATCCTGAATAATATGACCGGAATGGCACGTGAATTTATTTCGGAATGTGATTGTAAATTAATCGCGTGTAGAACCAGATACATAATTTATCCGAAGTAAGAAGGAAATAATAAAACATGTCTTACATGTCACAGATTAGTCAATGACGTCATAAATTTACGAATTTGTTTTGGAATATCTGTTTTCAGTTACGCAGCTATATTATATTTCAGGTCCAAATCGACATATTTTTGTTTCTTCGAATTCATGTAAATAATAAGCGCAAACCCCCAGAATGGATGATGTAAAATCGATCAAATTTGGTACCAAAGTTAATTTATAAACGAAGAAAAACACTGAAGATAAAATCCTCTAGCTTCACAACGGGTGGAATGACATGTAAAAGGTATGTGAAAACTACAGTCATAAAGTCTAATCAATAGGCTCCGAAATTGCTTAGATTAATTGATAAAATCTCTTTATGATTTCAACAAGTGAGCATAAAGGAAATGGAATGATGTGAGTCAATATAAAATATCAAAAAATACGGACATTTGTGGCAAATTAAACGTATAGGGGTGACACTTCCCATGACTGTTAATTTTTTCGAATTATCTAGAGAAGAGAGCCCCGGCGGAGGGAGAGAAGGAAGAAAATGTCAAAAGAAAAAACGAACACAAACGAGACTGTGTCGGTTAAATATTTTGCTTTATGCCAAGTTATTGATTTATAACTGTCCCAAATTTATTGAAGGTATAATTCATTCCCAATCTACTTCGCGTCAGGGAGAGCGGGATTCTGAGGTGAATAGCGACATTATCCTTAACGGTTAAGTTGAATTTTATCTTCCATGACCATGGACTGTGTGGGATGAGAAAGTGTCAGGAAAATGCTGTTTAGGGATAAGAGACTATTTCTAAGTACTCGTTTTATTAAACAGGGAAAGGTAGAGAATTACTCGTGCACCGCCGGTCAATCAGCTAGTGGAGAAATTAAATACGATGACAATGTTTATCTTAAAGGAGATTTAGGCAACATTTCCATTTGACCGTTGTCGAAAGATTGACAAGTTTACTCATCAAAAACCGAGGTAATTTATTTTAGAAAAACAAGGAATATTCGCGGACGTAGTACAGATTAGAGAGCGATTTAATACTGAAAAATAAATAGTGTGCATATAAATTACGCGCTGCAATAATTACAGTTCGGATAGTAATTGGAAACTAATTTATTTATTTGTGACACCAGAGGGAAAATTTAGGTTATTTATCATCAAGTCTTATTAAACAGATATAATTGACTAAATACTATTTCGTGGCTTATGTTATATATATGTATTCCATGACGTGGGTTATCTTTGCGTGGGAGGCTATCTATATTTCTTTAAAGGCATTGATGCGCTTTGTGGGCTGCTTTTGGAATGAATTTTTCCTAGTAGGTCAGTGCAGTTTTGTAGTAGTTCAATATGTGGTAGTACGTAATCTATTTGGTGACTTATTTTGCTGATTCTTGAAGAGAAGGGGACGGATTCGAATGTTCTTTTTTGTAGGTTCGAAACTTGGATGAATTTGAGATTAAAGGGGTGGGGGGAGGGGAGAGTAATACTTTCAATGCATATATAGGGCTCGTATGGAATAACTTATTGCTATTCTTAATACTGCATTATGTACGGTGTCAAGTTTGTTTCTTTGCAATTGCGTAGAGTATACATGAATAGTCCAGTTTTGACTTCATAATATCTGCCTGCTTGCCAATTTGTACCAGCAATTACTTTTAAGATAATCAGACGGTTTTTATATTCTTTAAGGACTGAGGTGACATGATTTCCGCATGTGAATTTGGGCTCAATACTTTATGGACAGTATTTATCGTTTTGTTCCAATCTGGTCTGGATTAAGTTTCTTCTACACGATAATTGACTGGCACTTTTGTTCGGAAAGTCGCTAATGACTGTGACTTGTTAATGCGACTTTAAATAACTAATAATTTTAACAGTAAAGGTAATTATTTGAAATAGTAATAGCAACATTTTTATTTATTGCATTGAAAAAGATTAATTATTTGATTCAAAACAATTTTATTTTTAGATGGCAGAACTTTAAATGAACACACATTTGAAACTGACGCTAGTCTTTCGGCCTCTTTGTGAAAACAAAACAAGAATTATTTGTAACTGTAAGAAGGAAAAAATTGACAACGCGGTGGTTGTTTACATCAGCGTTCGAAAAAACGTAAGACTTCAATCGTATTTTCCGGTCACCGGTTGTGCGTCGGAATGGAAAATCTGAAGATGACGTGTATGTCTGCCTGTAAATTAGATCGCCGTACATCAAATTTGTAAAGAGATAACTTTAATCCCATTGGCGTTAGTACATCATAATTTCAAGTTCATGTGCGGCCTGCTAAATAATTGTAACGTATTATCATTTAAAATAATGTCTTTCTGATAATTAATAGTAACATATCTACTGCATTGAAAAAGATCATTTCATTAAAAAGATACAAAGGTCCCGTCAGTCAATATAAAATATCTATTTATTTATATTTAGTATTGATATGTAGCGTACTCGGATGCTTCCCAAGGCAATGATAGAGCATTAATGAACTCGATCGGCCCATTTCAACTTCCATTAAAATATGGTACATAGTTAGCCAATGATCGTGAATCATGCAATTTCAACTGTTCCACAAACTATTGCAACATCCTGGAGTCTGCAGATCTACTATTCCAATGTCAACTTTTTGCTTTATGCCCACCAAGGATGCTCTTCCGCCTCAATTGGTAAACAAATAATTTTTTTTAAAAAAGAATTACCTTTTTCTTTAATACAGGAACCGTTAAATATTCTTACTTCATTAAATAACCTTACATTAATCGACTAACATAATTACAACCCACCACACTGCTCTTAGTCACATTACATTAATTTAAGTCCAGAAACTCAATACTTGCCTCACGCTTATTCTCTCAACAACAATTCAATTATATATAACAGAGTCCCTATCAAATATATGTTGCTTGTATACTCTCCCAGCTCTTAATGGCGATAACATTAATTACTCAGCCAAACGCGTGTTACATGCATGCTTTCTCAGTAACGACCAGCTTGATAATTAGCTTCAGCTAAACTGGTGAACGCAAAGACAACAGAACTTATATTCTGAATATTAATTCCTTCAAAGACATACCTATTGTCCGTTCTGGTTAAAAATAAGATTTAGAACTTCTGATTTTTTGATTCACTACTGTAACACATAATGACTCGATTTCCCGAGTTTACACTGTTTTCAGACATTAATATTTTTATGTTTCGATTTCCGAATCCTTCCTTATACCATATCATTTCAAATGGGTAAAGCCACTGCTACCTGCAGCCATCTTGCAATAAATATTTTGATAATTTGCGTCTCTTCATTCCTTGTACCCCCTGCTGTAATGATGTTTCGAGTTTTATATCGATTTGCAATGCTCAGTCATTTTGATGTGTCCTACCTCATCAAAATTAAAGGTATGTGGTATTACATTTAATTATATTAGAAACATTAGGAATGTTTTTCAACTTCCCAAGTTATAACGTGATTCTTGTAGGCCAAAATTTAACAACGAAAGTAGTATATAGGAGGATGGAACGGCGAAAAGAATTCGAGTTAGGAGAAGATCAGTTTGGGTTTAGGAAGCATGTAGGGGCTAGAGAAACAATATTGATCCTGTGTCTAATTTTAGGAGACAAAATAAGAAAAACAGGAATACGTTCATGGAATTTGTAGATTTAGAAGGATCTTTTGATAATGTAAATTGGAACACACTAATAAGGATTTTGTGGACAGGAATAAAATCGTCGAGAATGATGAATTATCAGTAACTTCTACTGACGGCAGTCAGCTGTAATTAGAATTGAAGGGTAAGAAAAGGAAGCTGAAATCATAAAAACCCATGCTGTTTAACTTATAGAACTGGCGATGAAGAAAGTTAAAAAGTAATATGGAAAAGGAACCAAGGTGATAGAGCGAATTATGGGAAATAGCAGAATAAACGGTGTTAGATTGGGAAGGGATATTTTGAAGGAGGTTAAGGAATTCTGCTACTTGGGCAAAATAATAAGTAGGGACGGTAGAAGGATAGTAGACATAAAGAGTAGAATAGCACAGGCAGTATAGGCTTCAGCAAAAAAATGAATTTACTTACGGCTAGTATAAGTATGAATATTAGGAAATCATTAGTAAAAATGTTCGTATGGAGTGTGGCGTTATTCAAAGTGATTCTAAACCTCTGCGACAAACTGCGAGGAGTGATAGATCTAACAATACGGAACTTTTTTCGTTAAACGACGTATATCCTCTGATGCGTCGTTTCGAAGAGTTACATTTGAAAATGTTTTTCGCGGGAGGACGTCAATGTAATGCGAATGTGTGTACCCAGTTTTTTTTGTTGATGTTTGTAACTGACGAGAAGACTTGGAGACGACCCATTCACAGTTGAGTATTGAGTCGCTTTTGTGTAATCTTCAATTGAGAATGGATATCTATAATTTTCGCGAGTTAGCCGACATGGTAACGTGTTATGGGAAGGATCGCGGGGACGGAAGCAGAGCCCTCCGCATGCACCAAGAACAGACCTGACATATTTACAAGAGTCTGACAGGCAATGGTACGACAATTTAATGACTGTTATCAGGTGCAGGGTACACACTTTGAACACCTTCTGTCATTTTTCCAATTAACTACTTCCTTTCCCTTCTAACGTCAAAGTTTTAGACGGTAACTTCGAAACGACGCGTCAGAAGATATAGTTTGTATAACAAAAAAAAAGTTCCTTATTGTTAGATTTGTCAGCCCCCAGAGTTAGTCGAAGAACTTTAGGATCACCCTGCATGGGTGCGAAACGTAGAGTGCATAAAGGAAAAGAATAGAAGCTTTTGAAATGTGGTGCTATAGATGAATGTTGGAAAATAGAGTAACAATGAAGTATAAGTAGAATAAGAAAAGAGAACTAAATGGAGGACGTTGACTAAAAGAAGAGATAGATTAATAGGCCACGTTTTGCGACATGAGTCTTTCAAAATTAATATTAGACGGAAGTATGTGGAGACTAAGGATGGAATACGCTATGCAGATTAGGTGTTGGATATGGTAGTTATGCGGAAATGAAAAGACATGCGTAAGATAGGTTAGCATAGAGGGTTGCATAAGACCAAAGACATTCCGTGAACCTTGGGAGATCGACAAAAAATGGTTTATATGATCTATACTTTACTGCCAGTGGTGGTACTGTGAAGACGGACACGCTAGTTCGTATTGACTCGAAATACGGACATCACTTCTCCTTCAGGGTTACAAGGAGAACCTTCAGAGATGATGGCGAGTGTCAATTCCGAAAATGCATTAAAGATAAACTACTAATTTCTCACTCTTTGATTCGCCTACATGGGTTGTCTACTTTTACGATTTATATAGATTTAGTCACAATGGGCGGAATCCTGTGGCAACATACATATAAGTAAAATATAAAATATAAGTCAAATACCAAATTACTAAGACCACCACCCTACAAAAATTACAAATATTTTCACACGAATTCTACGCCAGTATACAATGAATGTATCTGTTCGGCTCTGTAAGGGTCCCAAAATATGGCTACATATTCAAGAATAGGCCGTACTAGGAAACTATAAGCGATGTGTTTGGTCTTTTGGGTACTTTTTCGCAGTATTTTTTTCTAAGAAAGAGAAATTGGATTGTTTCTCCGGCTAGCCATATTTTTCCTCAAGTCATTTTCATTTTGTAAACATTTACTTTAAGGTTATTTTCTTACAAATTATTTAAGTTAAACGTTCTTCTTTAAGCCTTTTATATTACATACCTAGTGGATGTATAAGACTGTAATTTACTCAAGGAATAAATTATTAAACACGTAACGTGAGCAATTTTGTTTAAAAACATTAAACTATGTGGGCTGAAATTGGTTACTTTTTTAATTACATAACTCGAATGCAACGGGACGACGTTTAAAAATGCACTAAAGGTAGTTCAACCTCTACATATAAATATTTATGGGGCAACCTATCTCTGTGTATAAATGGGTGTAATTACTGCATACATTTCGAAACACATTTATTATTTGGTGCACACATGGATGAAAATTTGGGAAGGAACACTTTAGGTGTATAAATTACTCCTAGCGCCCTGGTAGTGGTGGTTAGACAGAGGTGAACCTAAACGTAATGCGAAAACGACTGACATAGTTTTAGTAATTGTTGACATTAAATTTATTAATAAGTGCCACTATTAAACAAATCTGCTACGTCGTTTGGCGTAAAGAAGTTAATATTGAAAACGCAGAGATTGGTGTCATATTCATAATTTTCGGGGTCGCCGAGATGAACGTGGATATTTACAATTATTGTTAACACAGTTCAACTGCTTCAACGGAATGTGGTTGTGAGAAGCGATTGATTATAAAATATGGATAATGACCGAGAATTACGTTTAATTCTTAGTTTTTGAAGTGTTTCTTATGCAGTCCACATAATCCTTTACTTAAAGAAAATATTTCCAAACTTTAAGGGAACAATATGTTTATCATTACTTTCTATTATTTTGTCATGCAGGCCGGATATTATCTGTTAATAGATAACTGTTCCTAATATGCGGGTAGAGAATTTTAAATACATATCAAGTCGGTCTATTTCACGTCTTGAATATTTGTGTTTATTTTTAAGCTTGAGTAACTTAAAGGAAAATGAAGATATCTGCATACCAATCCCTTTTAATTTTTCAATTAAATTTTTAATTAAAATTTGTTTACTTTGCTCCAGAAGGCATTTTTAAGACCTTCCTTTTATGAAAAGTGAGTTTCTCAATAAATTACCATCGTTATACTGTCGTAGACATTATTTTAAAATCCAAACCTTAAAAATGTTTTAAGAATACATTTTTTTGATTAACGTATGTCAACGTTTCGCAGAATGGATCGGTGCTTATAAGTCAGAAATACTGAAATCTGTTTAAATGTTAAAAGTATAGGTCATATGATTGTACATAAATGAGTAAGAGACGATGAAGAATCGAGGTTTGAATGGAAAGCGAATCTGAACAACGAGAAAATTATTTCCTTTCGTGCTGCTGTTATAGTCTCTTGTTACAAAATAGAAGTAATAGAAAAGAAAACGGTTTATAACCAGGTTAAGTAATTATCTCCAACTTCAATTATTGTGTTAAGAATTAAATTAAATAATCTTCTCGGCTGAGGGAGTCAATGAGTAAATAGGATGTATTGCTAACCCTTAAGCCTGAGGAAGTCTCAAAATCGAGATGAAACGTCGCTGCTTTTGTTAATAAATAGTGATTGTGGCTGTCTTTTTTACTTATTTTCAAATATTGTAATTGCAATCTACCTGATAAAAATGGCACAGCACGCTATCGAATGTTAGTTCCTAAACGGGTTAAAAGTTGATACACAGAGAATGCTGTATACAAAAGTTCTCGATTGATTGAAAAGTTAGTATTATATCTGCTTGTAGTTATATGCATTCTATACATGAAATGGCTTTATTTAGCAATAATAATAACTTTGGACGACGAATTGAAAAGTCGCTATTTGCTGAAGTTATGTATCAATTATCGACGGAAATTTTAGTTACTCGAAAAACTCGTTCATTCAATAGCAATCCTTTTCAACATAAATAAGGCTTATTGGAAAGCCGAATAAATCGGGTCTGTGACCAAGGATGCGGAATAAATTATTTTATGATAAGAAAATACGCCTATCAAAATTTCTCTATCGAAGTAGCCTGTTTGGATAAGGAAATTAAGTGCTGTAGCCGAGTTAAATATTTCGATTGTATTTTGAAAATATTAAGACCATTCTTAAGTTACATTAATAATCTGAACAGTTTTGTTGAGCTTTCCATGAACGAGAGCATTCGTTGCAGTCAGTTCAACGTATTGTAAGAAATAACATTTGTTTCTTTATCAATCACTTACTGTCACTGCGAAAATGATTAGGATTTCGTGGGTAGATGTGGGGAGAAGACAATCTCTTTTCTTCCTTTCTGATTGTTGAGCACGCGCAATTTTCTCGGCCTGGTTGACGCCGAGGAACAATAAATTCCCGAGTCGCTGGTGTGTTGCAGCGGTAATTGCGGTATTCACTACTTACAAGTGTCGCAGTTCCTAAATACCATCCGATTGCTCTTCACTTACCTCCGGAATGCTGTTATCCTGGAGCAAAGGCTAACTGACTGTAATGGCAAGTGAATTATTAATGAAAAATAAATTTTCCTGCATTTACAATCTTATGACACGGGTCAGAGAATAATAAAATAACCAACGTCTAGTGGAAAATACACATTATTACTGTTAAAAGAGAATAATGTCACGAATTTTGCTAGAATAATGTTGAACTGGACTGATTGGAACAGTTTTTTACTTTGCATACTTTAACTTCTTATTTCCAAATGGATTGTAACTTTCTGATAAAATACGAAGCAGAAGAGAGAATTTTTGACTTCAGAAGCAGGTTTAATAATGTGAAGTATCAAATGGTAGATTAAAAAAAAATGTTAGTGCCATTACTACTGTTTTTTTGTGATAAATAACAAACCAAAATCTTATTTATGTAAGATAATCGTTTCTTTATGAAAACATTTTCAGAATATTGCTCGAGATAAGCTGGATCCATTTTGAGACACTTTTCCTAATTATTGATTTGGTTGATTGTTTTTGGTACAATATATACATTCTGAGATTGTAATAAAAATTTTCTAAAATATAAAATGTTAAATATTCACTGCCCGATCTGACAAAGTTGAATTACGGTATCAAAAGCAAAAATTTTGGAAATTGTTCCATGAATATCGATAAAAAAGATCAATATTCTAGGATTTTTTCAGTACTTAGTCTTAAAGAATTCAACATTGGATTTCGTCGTAAAAGGTCCGAAGTTTTCTTAAGATTTATAAACTTGTCTAAATAGACAATTAAACAATTGCCAATCAAGCAAGCAAAGAAAAACTGTAATTGTAATTTCAATGTTATAAACTGCACTTTTTATTTGGATTGAAATAAAATGATCTCAAATTTAAGTACAAAAGATGAATTTTATACTGAAGATTTAAATTAGAATTTCTCTAAACATTTAAATACTGAGGTACACATGTTTAGTTCTATGTTGCATAAAGAAGTGCCAAGCTAAGTGAAACAAATTGTATAATTAAACAGGATTTTTATTGACAAAGTTTTCTTGGACTTTCATCCGGGCGAAGGTTTTAGTAGTTCCACGTTTCGATAGCGTCCATTGCTATCATCTTCCATCTCCGTGGAATTACTACACCCTCACCGGGTTGGAAGCCAGAGGAAACTTTGTCAACTACTTACATAAAGGAAAACCTTCGTTAGCTGATTTTTATTCATTTATATATATATATATATATATATATATATATATATATATGTCAATGCAAGCAGACCGCTCCTCAGTTTATATATAGGATCTGTTCAAACAGAAAACGAGTTATGACGCTTACCTTTAGGCCTTCCTATATCATTCAATCAGATTGCGTTGGAATGTTTGTGTTTAGCACTGATAAGTCTAAAGACTATTTCTGACGATCTTTTGAAGATTTAGGTTCCTTCCTTCCCCCTTTGAGAACAAAAAAGGCCCATACCCTATAGACATTGCAAATGGATAGATAATACCCTCACGTAGCCTGTCAAACAGGACAATTAAATTTCTGTTCAGCGTAAAATCATGAAAATCTTAAACTGACATTTTATTTAAGTAAAGGTACTTTCTAATTACTTAATAATAATGCAATTTTTTATAAGTAGCAATGCAAATGATTTAGAATTTGGCGCCCGAGACTGATTTTTCTGTAACTAAAAATCACTTATCCGATGCAATTACGAAATATTATTACTTGAAGAAAATGTTATTTTACGCTTATTAGCTACATATCATAGGTATTGATTCTTTTTAATTAGATTATAAAAATGGAAATCATTTTATAAATCGCAATGCAGATTGATAACATGAAGACTGCCCGTACACTATTTTATTTTCGTAGATATGCATATTTATGTATAAATATTTTTATTTTCTTCCCCCCACCTACATTCAGACCGAAAAATGTTCTACCCAAAAGATATATAGAACAAAGACATGAATGGAAAAAATGTCAACCGGACCAGGGACATATGTTTTACGGGGCTTAAATTGAAGAAAATGCCACTTCTTTAGTCTAGATATATAGAACTTACAATAAGATACATTATGTTCTCACGTAGCATGTCATACGAGATGCTTATCCGCTGCGTGCGTGCCACTGCGGCGACAACGACGTTTGCGAAAAACATTTAAGTTATAGTACTTTTTAAATGTTAAGCATTATCTCGTATTTGACTGGCCGCATCAGGGTAAACATTATTACAAGCTAATCACACCGAAGAGAATAAATCTGTGTTATATTATAATTAAATTTAAGTAATGATACTTTTAACTAGTCAATAAATATCCTAAATGTTTTATAAGAACTAAGCAGGTGATTGAGGTACTTATTATAAAGACCAGAACCGCACACACCCAATTTTATTTTCGTAGATTTATGCATATAAGTTCAAATATCTTTTTCTATAAATATAATTGACTATTTCTTTGAGGTATTTATCAATACAGCAATTATAAAAGACCTATTGAACAGAAAAAATTTAACCTTTTTTGAAAATTAATCACCAACGACTTGTTTTTTCAATTCAACTAGACAATTCTTTATTCTTCTGTCTTGGCTCTGCAGCCAATTTAGGGCCTTGGCCTAACGGGTGGATTGCTGCCTTCTTGCATGACACATTCAGAATTTGTAGTGATATATGGTCAGCGTACCGTTCCCCAGCAGTCTTAATCCCAGTCTCCGTGACCATGACGGCACAAACATCCAAGCCCATGCGAGGATTAGAACCCGGGACCTCTGTGTTGTGAGGCAGCGTCGCTAGACACAAGGCTGCGGAGGTCGGCAACTAGACAATTAGTATTGGTTATTGTTCGTACATTGGTTCCATTGTTTTACAGAGTAGTTTTCAGGACTATTGATGAAATACTAACGTCGGCATTTAAAACTACGGAGTTAAATATCCACGAGTGTTTCAATAAATTGTTTTTTTATTAGCGTTTGAAATATTATCCCTAGTAGTGTATTTATTTACGTTTCAAAACATTGACTAACTTCCAGAAATTTAGATTTTCCGTTGTCGTCTGTAAATACGCAAAACTTATTAATATATTTCAAGAAATTTTGCCTTTCCCAAGGAGATATACGACACAGCAAGAGAATTTTCCTCCTAAGAGGGTCTGGCAAGAAGCAAGTTTGCACAGCAATTGAGGTTAATAGCTTCTGCGCCGGCAGTTCTTTATACGCGCAGCCGTAGGAGAATGTCGATTATTTGGTTTTATTACATTGATACACGTCGAAGGCAATATGAGGTAGTGATGTGATATTTTGAAACTCTAAGAGGGTTTAATGTATTTATGTAGTTCTGTGTTTCAGCAGTGTTACTAAAATTTTTCGTTAAATCAACTTATTGTGTCATAAGGTACTAGACGGTTTTAAGTTTTTCTTGTACAGCGATCGTTATTGGTAATTATTTAGAATAATTCAATCAGTTAAATCAATCATATTTAGATATATTTAGTCACTAGTGTAATATAATAGTATGTTGATGTTTTAACTACGTAGTTGTATGACGGCACTAAAATATTATTGCGGAACGTGCCTTCACCACCATACAACAGTTCTTGAGTTTTACGAATATGATAGGCTTAAATGTGTGCATGATGCATCATCTTGTGTCTGATGATTTGACTTAGTTTCAACCTCGAGTCACCTGAAATATATCGTTCCTTCATAATTTTCGAATACAGCACTTTTTCAATTTCAATTTACGCGTAAAGCCACATAAGCTAGTTGAAGCGCGCCAGGCAAGTCCCGCAGCTCAGACCAAGTTATGAATTTTTTACACAGATCCCTTACGATTATTCGCAACGTTGACATATCATGTAGAGAAGATGAGACAGGTGCTATTTTCTTAAAGTAGTGAGCGTGTATGGTAGCTATATGACAGCTGCTTGTTGTCGGGCTGTGTGGGAGGGCCTCCCACGCTGGACCGTTGCAATCAATAACCAAGCTGCCGCTGATCTCTTCACGGCTCAATGCGGGGTTCTCCGAGGACCACAGTGGAGAACTCTGCTCCATGAAGATATACTGCTTCTTTTGATTTCACGATGTGCATACTCTCACGTTGATACTCGGATCATATTGAAGAACCGTCTACGTTCAACCACACATTCAGTTTCCATTAGTGATTGACACGATACTTTTATTATTTGTTTAATTTACTGACTAGTTTCTTGAAGTAGCTAAACTGAACTGATTGTGACAAACTCATAAAAGTCAAATGAGATAAATTTGGTCGGTTAACACACGAAGACTTTGAGACCAAGTTGTCAACACAGGTCCAAGGAAGCAATTTACGAAACATTATTTTTAAAATATAGACGTCTGTGTTTAAAGAGTACTAATTACAAAAGGAAGCAGCCAAAATGAATGTGTTTTGGTTGTTATTGAGCTCGTCACTTGGTTTGTGCGTCGTTCTCGCGTCTATCACGTTTGCAATCACCTGGCGAAAGCTACAGGTCCAAGAGGTTATCAGAAAGGTTGTGTAGTATTTACTTAATCACTAATTTACTGTCAGTTTTAGCTATTCCCTTTTAGTAATTTGTAAAAATATTTATTTCCAAGGAATTACAAATGCTTCAATTGAAGTTCAAGTAAAGAGCGTATATCTAAATTTAGAACGGCAAGCATGGAAAAATGTCGTTGGACCCAGGTCTCGAACCCAGGACCTCATCTATAATAATTTTTCCCATTCCTTTAGTAGACACAAGCTGCACCGACTTGGATTTGAGCCTGGGACTCCAACGTATACCTCAACAATTAACGCTTGGAAGGACACGTTTCACAAATACACGAGACTCTTCTTGTTCCACCAACGTTATTTAATACGGACAACCGCTATAAAATAAAGCCACAGAACTCTCACTAAAGCTAAAAAAATTATTTGTATAATTCTGATGCTCCTTTATGGATGGTCCTGAATAATCAGATTCAGTCAGCGTTAATTGTCAGTAATTTTCGGCACGCATAGCCATACTCATCTGAAATTGAAGGACTGAAAAGAAGTCCAAAATCGTAACCACAAGTAACATACTGTAGATTAATTATCAAGTGTTATAGCAAACGGTTGCCGAAAAATTATAACGTTGAAGTATAAATCAAGGCATTCTCCTATATATACATATAATGCAACTTAAAATTTGGAACTAAAAGTTATTAAAATTAACGAATAAAATAGATTTCAAGGAAATTATTTCAAGTATTCAAATTATTGAGTGATAACTGGTTTCCGGGGGAAATAATTTGGAAATGTTTGGATAAATGTGGTAGATTTAGATTTATTGTTGTTTCCATTAGATCTCGGCTGAGGAAATAGGATACGTCATACATTACAAATAAAAACTAATTATAAGAACAAAATAAAGTACATAATTAATTACAGATAATATTTAAATAACAACTACTATAAACAGGATATATTTTAAAATCATTAAAACACTACACGAACACTAGAGCGTAAATACACACTGAGAAATACAAACACACGCATCAGTAATGGAGGTTTCACTTCTTGGATCTACGCGACCAGGAATCTGGCTTTCCGTAGTGGCTACAGGCAATACAGTAAACAAACAAGAGCAGAGAAAACAGTATAAAGTTTAGTTATGTGGCATTTTACAAGGCAACATATTCAACACTTTTGCAGGAAGCTTAATTTTAACTATTAGGGGGACGATTAAGAACTGTGCAGTGTAAAACGCGCCATTTAATAGAATAATTTTACACTGATTCACGAAACTTTTGTAGTTATTATTGTTGTTAACCTCTGGAGGAAGGCTGTTATAGAGTTTTCTGGTGGAGAGGAATGCGATGCTTGTCCGATCTTAGAGCTGAGCGATTTCTAGTCGCGTATTCATGAAATTCGGCATTCGTTTGAAAAAATTTGTTTCGCTTTACAAAGTTCAAAATTTCGTGAATATATATGCTTGGTAAAGTAAAAATTTGCAAACTTTTGAAGAAAGGCTTCCCACTCATCTAGAATTCGTACTAGAAAGTATTTTAAAGGCATGATTTTGCAAACTAAATATTTTATTGCTTCTGGAGCAGTTTCCCCAATAAGCGATGCTATAACACACGAATAAAAATTTGCGAAGTACACCATTTTTGTGTACTTTTTGTCAACGTGTTTCATTTGTGTTCTGAGAGAATAACAAGCCGAACTTAGGTTCCCAATAAGCTGAACTAACTTAGTCATATCTAGGCTGAGGGATAATTTATTCACGTTAAACCAAAAATTTAGACTGTCCAGAGTGCTGTTTACTTTCTTAACCAGATTGCCGAAATTTTTATCTGCAATAATTATATTTGTGTCATCCGCGTGGAGAATTGATTTTAGAGGATGGCCGTATCCTGGCAGATCATTTATGTATAGAATAAAAAGTAAAGATCCAAGAATTGATCCTTGAGGAACTTGTAGCGCAGTAGAATCCGCGTCCAAATTTTTATTATAATTTACGGGAACTTAAATACCAAATATTCCGGCATGAGCAAGTTGTTTGCCAGGAAGAAGGGGTTTTTCCGCCCGCCGTCTCGCCGTTTCGGAATAATACAAGGGCCTGCGGCTGCCACCTGGACCATAAAGCTCGGACACCTCGGCGCCGTTTCGGAATGTCTTAATCTGCTTAGGAATTTGGTGACGTGTGGCGTGTGTTCCCCAAATGAAACAAGGGATAGGATTGGAAGATATCCATCCCTGCCACCTTAGTGATAGGTGTCGGATAAGTGGGGACAAGGCCTTAAAGAGGCTGGCGGAGACAATTTTAGGAGATTGGAGAGATTTTTGCAGTGGATGGAGAGAGGAGATTGAAGGAGAGATTAGAGAGATTGGACAGATTTGGGAGAAAGAGATTGCTGGTGATACAAGGTGGTGGTGAAAGGAGATGGTAGCAGAGTCGTGGAGAGAGGAGATTGGTGAGGTGGCAGCGGCGACCATGCTTTGATCAGTCCAGGAAGCAGGGAAGAAAGGTCTTAGCAACAAGGGAAGGAAGACTTCGTGTTATTGTCGACCGGCCGCTTCAAGTTCCACAACACGGAAATTACAGCGAGACGCCTATGAAACAACTCAGGTTCGTCAACGAACTGATCTGCTACACGTGGTCACCCAAACCATTAATACCCTGAGATTATAATTAATAATTATAGATTTAAACTCAATTATTAAATTCATTGGTTAATACCCCCCATCATTTACAAACTCATGTTATAAACTCCCAATCGGATAAGTGAAGTTAGTCGTTTGTAGTTTCAAATAGTAATTGTTGTTTACGGTTTGTAAGATACGAACATAGATGTGACGCATTTCTCCGAATGCCGTTATATTCCAACTTCTTTAGTAATATTTAGTCATCTACAGTGTCGAAAACCTTAGAGAGATCAGCAAATATGCCGGTCCTTCATCCAATGAATTTTGTATACAATTGAAACTCACATTTTCTTGAGGACAAAACTGAGGATGTTGGATAAAGTGAATGCGAACAGAAATATAACTCCGGGTTGGTACAGATAACATAAATATTTTAAATTAAAAGATTACAGTAATGAAGTGAAGGGGTAGTGTCGGAGGAGGGGACCACCAGAAGAGAAATCCTGATGGTACTTTAGAAGGTTGTTATTGGAGAATATTGATGAAACATTTAATAGCCATTGATTTGGAGAATAAGTGACAAAATATAGACAGGTAAATAATCCTTTGAGGGTCATATGAAGGATCAAAGAAAATGGAGGAAGATATGGTGTATAGGATCATATGTTTAAACTGTTATAAAATGTACTTGCGCCACACCCATGTCATTGAAAATAGATTAACCACCACCGAGGTAATTCAATGAGGGGATAAAGGCGAGCACAGTCTGGTGAGCATATGCAGTACAAGATTGACTGTGGTAATATGGAGATGAGGCTAATTTCAATAAATCAATACTTAGTTCGGCAGGACGCAGTCCACGGCGCATAATTATCCGCTTTTATATACATATTATTCATTCATCTGCCGTAGTCCACAAGTATGGACGAAACGTCGTAGATGTATTAAATAAATATAAAATTGGATGAAGAGTTCTCGGGATTCCAGTCGGGTGATGTCGTTTGTAATCCACAACGTTTCTATGGCTGACACCGCCATCATCTTCCAGCATCTTCGTCGGGAAAATCTACGTTCTCTAATATAAGATTGTTTGCTGATAAATTGTCTATTTATGAAGGTAAATTACACGAAAGGAATTATTGATATTTAAGAATCTCGATTGTGTAATAACTGAGTGTAATGAAGTGCGAGTTGTTGATACCAATTAATATAACCTGTATAACTATATTATGTATTTATTTATTATTACTACAGGTGGGTTTTTTCCGTTGCAGAATTGATAAAGTTAGAGTAGAAATGTAAATTGATAAGTTAAAAGAACAAAGATAAGTTACAGAAAGAAAATTAAGTTCTATTCAATGTTTCTAAAAGTATATTTTTATTTTATAAAAAAAGGAACGTGAAGTATTTTAACTTCTTTTTGAAAACATTTGTATTCTTAGGGAAAGCCTCT